>JANLJB010031201.1:0-66542 GCA_026212285.1 Bursera cuneata
ATATATATATATTCCTCTGATCTGATTTATACAGTTAATTGACAACTCCAACGCATGATTGCACTTTTGAGGGAAAAAAGGCATCTTGCATTATATATATATATAGACGATAATGGAACAAGTAATTCATTAAGAGTGCGTAGTTAATTTGGTGATGAAAGGCGATAGATGAATTAACAGAGTCCAAGGATTAGGACGTATTAGGTTCAAGGGTTCAGCACTTGGGTTGACCGTTTGACGGTTGTTTTGCTGTTTAGTTGGGCAGGCGTATCCCCACAAGGGGGCTGATGAAAATGAACAAACAGGCACTGTGTAGCATCAACTTTGTAGTCTAGCTTTATGGACTGTGTTCAAGAGTTTATTGCCAGGCTAGCCTGTCCCTGTCATATTAGGAACTTGTTCTGGATCCATCGGCTTCTTCCCTGACAGCCAAATGCATAATAATCGGAGAGGTGATTGACCGTTGACTGAGTCTTGATTGAATAATTGGCTATGCCATTGGCAGGTAGCTGTAGCTGTAGATGAAGATGGTGAGTTCCAGCAAGAGCAAGATGCTGTGCTTGTGTCGCTTAGAGCAAGATAAGATTGATAGATGTGGACGTGCACACGAGTGGCCTATTTATCCAACACAATTCCAATGTGAAATGCCTCCCACTCCCACCATCCAATCCTATTCCTATTCATGCTCCTACGTGTGTGAACTTGAAAGGACCTCCCATGTTAATTTGCCTTCTATCTTTCCATGAGGGAGGAGCACTAACTAGACTGCCAAAATCTACGTTCTACCAAGTAGTCAAGTACAACACACTAATGGGCCTTCCGGAGACAATCCTACCAAGCTAGTGCACAACACAAGTCCACTTGATACTGAGCTTGGATTGGAATAGAATGTTATGACTGAGCCCATTTTTTCATGAAAGTGCGCAATGAGCATGCCCAGCCCACACTGAAACAGTCTTCCAATTGCAGATATTGCAGGTATATGTTACCTCGATGAGAGGACCGCCAGTTAATGTAATAACGACTCTGAAACCCACACATGAGCATGACGATGACGCATCGTTTATCATTAATTACATCGATTAATGAATACAACACATGACATTGACACACAATTCCTCCCTCCTCTTCCCTCTTTGTTCTGTAAAGATTTTTAATATCTGACCATCTTCAGAAGGGCAAATCAATATCAGAAAAAAAGAAATTAAGATAGATTCATCTACCCCAGTTTCAAGGCAAGTTTTTTAGTTCACATAGGAAAGCAAGACTAAGAGCACTGCTGTTTATTGGTTCCGCAACACATGTTATTTGTTACATGATGCAAACATAGGAAGATGACTTGATTTGACTTGGGAAGAATTGAAGCATTGAATGGCATGGGATCCAGTTCAATTTACCATAGAAATTAGGTCCCCCACCAGCACCATTTATTGCACCAGCTAATCCGCTAATGCACTTAAACTCATTAATTATTTTTTCTTCCAAGTCAGACTACGCTCCGCATCTGCTCCGGGTTCCATTACCAGATGATTTTATTATAATATGCATCATTGATATTTGATACCGCCAAAATGCTGGTGACAAGTGCACGCGGATGCGCTTACTTTATTAGTGGAATGGTGGGATAGGCAAGCACAGCAGAACAAACTAAACTAAACTACTAAGAAATACCACCTGCAACCTTTTTAGCAAAGTCGTAATCATAACTGTTTACTTTCCTCTACCTAATCTAATGAGGATTTGTTTTCTTTTTATTTATTTTTTAATAGTACTCTCTGAATCATCATTACAATTATAATTATGATTTTAGGAGACAGTAATGGATGCTTTTTTTCCTTACTTCATATGCCTCATTATTGCTGTTTTTTTTTATGCTCCATTAAACTCTTCTTGATGCTTCGTCCCCACTCCTGAGATATTGTTTGTTTCAAAGCATTTATCATAATCTCTGGCTCAAATGACTACCCACTCCTTAAATTATGACGGGTCATCAACTCGTCAACTTTTTTTTTTTTTTTTTTAACAATTATTAGTTTGATACCTTGAAGGTTTCGTTGTTCGGATGGCGTTTGTTAATGCTTTGTCTCATTGTTTCTGCCCTTTGCTCGGGTACACATATCTCCCTTTAACTAGTTGGTAATGTCAGCTTCTTGACTTGTTGTTCAGTTCTTTTCCACTTTCTTCTTAAATTAAGAAGACTTGAAGCTTGTCTTCCGCAAAAGCATGCAGGTGCAGGTCGTTGATTGTTTGTCAATAAAGTTAGAGGTGTGATATCCATCTATTGTATCTGACCAAGGTAATGCTGTTTCCACTATATGCTTCAAGTTTAAAATGTGATTGATCTCTCTCTTGCTTCTTTTGTCGCCTGTTCATGCTGTAACAGTGTAACTGTTTTACTGTGATCTCTCAGATTCTGAGCAAGTTTCGTAAAGCAAATAGAAACAGAAAACGAAAATGCCGGGTGTAAATTGCCGCTCTTCTTCTTCTTCGTATCCTTCTCCTCCACACCCGAGTTCCTTAAGGTAAGTTTTCCCAGAGAATTTGTTTTATCATTACTTGAAAATTATGTCAGTAAATGCTTATAATCAGTGATATTCTCTTGGGTTAGTTTCAGTTCTCTTGACAATGGGCTGCTACAAAACATACTCAATATATCACCTAGACTATCCTCTCATTCAAATCCTGTAAGTGCTCTACATTTTTGCCTCTACCAACTGATCACTTGTATCTTCCCTTCTTGCTTTATATCTTTTACATGCTTGGAGTATGAATGTATCATATACTTCGTGACTACTTGACTGCTTGCAATTTGCTTCAAATACCCCCAGAAATTAGTCCCAGAACTTCAAATTAAGAATAACTTCACCGCATTGAGATAAAGCTGATTTCTTTTCCTCTATGCTCTCATGTTCAGAGCTTTAAAATTAAATTAGAGACGGAAGTTTGCTACACAAAGGAGATTTGGGTGCTTCCATCTTCTCCAAAATGATAGAAATGACATATTTTTCAAAATTAAATGCTGGGTGCTTCCTTCTCCCAATAAACCTGCTAAAGACTTGAACCATAGAGTCCTTAGTACCGGGGCCATAGAAATATATGCTTTTGGATCTCACGTTGAAATCTTACCTTTCTTAAATTTTTAATTTGTTCCATATTGTGCGCAGAATCCCTAACTCAAGTTGAAATGCGCAATGCCTTGGTAGATAAGATTTTAATGGAAATCTTAATACGCCACAACACACCAGCATCACATTCACGGGAATCCATAACATCAACACATTACAATTCCAACTTCTCCAAGTTTTTTGAATTTATGAATAGATGGTTAATATCCCAACAATATTAAGCCAGGGATAACTCCAGTTTGATCCAGGGACCTAGCCAACCATCAAGTTTGGCTTACCATGTCTTACCTTGTTTTCTGATATCCGGAACTTTTTCTATGAACATTCGGCTGAAATCAAGTTTTTTTACTCAAACATCTCACGTAGCATAATTATGCAGTTATACTCCCATCTTTTGACGCAGATTGTACAGTTGGACAGGACATTACCGTACCAAACTTCCCTATGTTTGGATTCTGAGAAAGCAGCAGGTTTTCAGTCCATCGTATCAATTCCTTCCAGTGGCACTAGGACACCAAAGGTTTTCATCATGCAAACCTCTGTTGCCAACTTTAGGAATCAAATTGATAATAAATGATGGTCAAACTTGTTACATAGATAGGCTGTAGATATCTAATGCAATTCAGGTGAAATTTTTTGGATCCAAAATCTTTTCGAGTAAGCAAAGTATCGGCTGATATATTACCATTTCTGAGAATCAAGTTTTAAACAACATATGAAGTTACATTCCGCATTCATTTCCAGTTTTGTTTTGAGTCTATTAATTTGACCTTTGAGCATCTAATGCAGTCTTCTGCAGAACTGAGGAAGGAGATTGCTAGACTTGAAGCTCAAATTAAATATTTAGAACGCCATCTTCTTTCACTTTATCGGACGGCTTTTGAAGAGCATCTACCAACACTATCTAATATCTCCGGTACCTATTTACAACTGAAGGCAGGGTCACCAACACAAAATCTACCGGATCAATCTTATTGCAAATTGGAGCCACAAATCCAGAAGGATAGTATTTCCCATCATAATCACTCTTCCGCTGCCCATGATCTGTCCATTTCAGATAATCATTATTCTACCGCTAGTTTTAAAGCACCTTCTATAAAGGTAAATATGCATGATGCATCATCGCCTAAATATATCTAATTCACTTACATTCTTTGAACAGCTTTACATTCATCTTAGACATATAAGTTCCAAATTTCATTTGCTGTGAACATTTGCAGAATCAGAAATTTGCTGGTTCTGGTCATCGCAGCCTTGCTGATCACCTTGGTGTTTCTTGTATGGATAACAACCTTAATACTCCAGGGAGACTTTCTGAAGATATAGTGAGATGCATATCTTCCATATACTGCAAGCTTGCCAATGCCTCCCACAACCATGCTGGCTTATCAGCTTCTCCCACTTCATCCTTGTCCTCCTCAAGTATATTTTCATCTAAGAATCCTTGTGATAGTTGGAGTCCACATTGCTATGACGATACTACTATTTGTCATAAAGGGTTGAAAGAAGAGGGAGGACCACATGCTGCAATGGTAGAAGTACTGA
The DNA here is from genome assembly GCA_026212285.1 of Bursera cuneata. Classification (NCBI taxonomy): domain Eukaryota; kingdom Viridiplantae; phylum Streptophyta; class Magnoliopsida; order Sapindales; family Burseraceae; genus Bursera; species Bursera cuneata. The sequence goes on from JANLJB010031201.1 coordinate 4,671, forward strand.
AGATATATATAGATAATGATAGTTTCAATTATGCTGCCGTAATGCTACAAAATTTCAGGTGGTCAACATTCACCTGCTATCAGATAGTTCAAAATTGCAAATAGACTACATTAACTTATGTCTATGGTTACCTTAGTGGCATTTGAATTTTATCATCCAAATAAACAAATATGGAATGAGATTTTTACAATTTATTATTGTAAACGCATAATTATTTATTTTTTAATCTTCTTCTTTGTTTTAAAGCTGAGTAGGGCGCTGGTGCGAAGTCTTGAGAAGGTTGATCCCAGGAAAATGAAGCGAGAAGAGAAGCTTGCGTTCTGGATCAATATTCACAATGCCTTGGTGATGCATGTATGCTTTTGAGAACTTAATTTCCTTTTAACTAATAGCTTTGAGAAAACAATCTATGCTGAAATATATTAGTTTTTCAGACAGGACAGGATATTGATCTGTCTACATCTGGGGTTAATAATGTCCCACATAATTTCACTACAATGTAATAATGATACATTGTTAAATCTGAAGTTTTTTTTGAGATCTTTATCTCTTTGATCTTCTGTAATCAAATGTACAACTGTTTATAGGAGGAAATTCCTATCTGACATGGTCATGGGATTTTCATTGCAGGCACATTTAGCGTATGGAACTCGCAATCGTCTAAATAGTACCTCAGTTTTGAAGGTTTCACATATCTCATATTTTGTGAGTGTTATTTTGTAATAAGATTTGTATACATAACTATTCCATTTAATGCATCTTCCAGGCAGCATACAACGTGGGTGGACATTGTGTAGATGCATCCGTCATACAGAGCTCCATTTTAGGAATTCGGCCACACCACTCAGCACCAGTATGTCTTATACTTCAAATCTTATTACATTTTGCGTGTGCCAAAATTGCGTGATGTTTTAAGCTGCTAGGTTTAAGCCTATTATAGAAATCCATTGTTGTTAAGCATACTATGAAGTCAATTACAGTTTTGTCTCATAATGTGTCTCTTACACGAATGCAGTGGCTACAAACACTGTTTTCTCCGGGAAGGAAATTCAAGACAGGCAGCAGCGTAAAACATGTATATGCCTTAGACTATCCAGAGCCGCTTGTACATTTTGCACTTTGTTCAGGGGCATACTCTGACCCAGCGGTATGAATATCTCACTATAAATACATTAGTTAGTCACGGTTTCTTTTTCCAATATTTTCAATCCAAATTGTAGTTAACATAGATTTACAAAGTCTGTACTCTGCATTTTTTTTTTTTTGTCTGATTTAGAAGTATAATTTCTTAATGAACATTAGGTTCGAGTTTATACTGCAAAGACTATATTTCATGATCTCAAACTGGCTAAAGAAGATTTCATTCAAGCTAGCGTCTACATCGAAAAGGAGTCGAAGATTTTCCTGCCTAAAACTGTTTACTACTTTGCGAAGGATATGTCACTAGATCTGTCAGGGCTGCTGGAGTTAATAGCAGGATGTGTATCGGAAGTGCAACGGAATGCTATCAGAATATGCATGAAGAGAAGGCATGACAAATACATAAACTGGTTACCACAAAGTTCAACCTTCCGGTATGTTATCTATGGAGAATTAGTTGAAGGGCGATAAACCATGTTGTCAGTTTTGGAGTGAATCTTGTAGGATATACAAGTACATGTCTATTTTTTTCTTTTTTCTTTTATAGCCAAATAAGAGGAATGTATCAAGGTGAATTCTAGTGTTAGAAGAAGAATGTTATGTTATGCTTCTTGCTGGAGTTGTTTATGCAGTTGTACTTGTACAGGATTTTATGAAATTAAATTAATTACAAACCACTTGATTGGCCCTCAAGCTAAAAAAAATGTGTATGTAATGCGACATCAGACCGATGCAATTTGGTTTAGTTTTTGTGATGCAACCAGTTAGATATCCTATGAAGCAATATCTAATACTTTTGAACTGAACCAAATTTAAACTTGTGCCTAAGCAAAACAAACTTTTTCTTTTTAAATCTTTAAATTGGCTGTGAAAATTCCATACCATGCCGCGGGAGCACATATGGTTGAATGCCACGGTGGTTTTTCGTATTAAGAATAGGGATGTCAAATGGTAGGATAATTAAAGTGATATAAATTTTAGTAAATTTATTATAACATAAAATAAAAAAATATATGACAAAATCGGGTTTTTTATCAGATAACTCATGCCTCAAACCCAAGATACGAGGTTTTAATTTTTTCATTATGATACCAATTTAAGAATTGGATAACATAATCGGTAAGCTACGAGTTCTAATATCATAAGACTTTTCACGCTTACGAATCTGATCAATTACCCTTTGGCTTTTGTAAGCAGACATACATATGTATTGGTAAATTATTATTGTAATATGATAAGTATAAAACATAATTTTATATTCAAATTAAACTTAAAAATAAAATTCCGATTATAAGAATGGCCATCGGATGCAAATGATGAGGATACTAAAAGACAAGAAAACTTTGGTAAGGTGGTAAGTATGTTGGACCATTTCAAACATGAAAATGAAAATTGAATAACTCTCTGTTAAAGCATTCCAAATGTCCGTAACCCATTTAATATGTTTAAACTCTTATTGTCTTGATGAAGCGAAATGAAAGGATTCAACTGTTGACATATTCATAATCGCATAATGCATCCATACAGCAAAGGGAAAGTGAGACTCACCAATGGTATACTAATCTCTGCTTGACGTTTTCTCTGTGTCTTGTAATTAGTAGAGACATTCACATTGATAATTTATTGAGCAACTGGATTGGATTAAATTTCAGATTCATTTTGTGCTCCTCGTTAGTCACCAAGGAAAAGTGAGACTCACCAAATGGTAATCACCGTATACACAGAAAGAAAGAGCTAAGGTAATTTTGATAAGACTATCACAATATCTGCTTGGCTTGGTTTTTTTCATATATATATATATGTATATATATTTAAATTTTAACCTTAGAATGGAACTAGGATAATGGTGTTATATTGCAAATGAAATGATATAGTTCTCACAATAGGATCTCCTGCCATCGAAGGCAATTCGAGAGCTTAGTGCCATAATTCTTACTCGGGGCCCCAAGCTTTGCAACTTTGTGGAGTGGAGGGGAGTAAAAGTGGTTTATAAAAGGTAGGAAAATATTTTGTATTTCTAGGTGTTATTTTTTGTATGAACATGAATGACATGAAACTGCCTTTCAGATATGCTGGCCTTTATTTCTGCATGAGCATCGACCCAGGTGACAATGAACTGGAGATTCTCGACATAATCCACCATTATGTTGAGATACTGGATCGCTGTTTTGGCAGTGTGAGGCGTTTAAGCTGTAGTAAAGATGAGAAAGCTTTAATGTGTTAAATGGTTTAATATTTATGTGCTTTCCTGTTACTGTTAGGTGTGTGAGCTGGACTTGATTTTTAACTTTCACAAGGTAATTTGAATTTTGCTTGAATATGCTAATTCAGTATTAAGTCAAATTAAGAAAAAGGAAAACTTAGAATAGGGGCTTTGACTTTGCAGGCTTATTACATATTGGACGAAATTGTGATAGCGGGTGAACTTCAAGAATGAAGCAAGAGTGTTGTTGGACGGTTGATAGACGCACAGGTATTTATGATATCATTATGAATGCAGTCAGTTGAATTACAATTATCCATCAAATGCAGTTTTGGTTTGATTGGAAATGCAGGATTCACTGGTGGAGATCGCCAAAGAGCAGGGCAGTTTAGTGAGCAGTATAATTGCAAAGGCTACCAAACCAAATAGGATTAGGAGCAATGTCTCTTGTTTTGTGTTTGATGGATGAATAACAAAAACAAAATAAAATGTTTCTTTATTTATTGGGAAAGTGGTGTAATGTAAATGCATTTCTCTTGTTATGAAACAAAAACAATTATTTTCTTTGTGGATGTAAAATTGGGGTATTATCGTTGTTAACCGTCTGAATTACTGCAAGCAAGGTGATGATTATGAGAATTCATATGAGGAAGGCGAAAAACAGAAGAAATGCACGATGCCTGTGAAGACATGGGCCTGAGATGTGGTTGCAGAACAATAAGCAAACTTTACTTTGCCATAATTAATCACTTAAAAAAAAAAAAAAGTTGAATGGCATTGTTTTGGGTTTGTGAAAGAGTAGAAATAAATCATTATTAGCATTAAAATTAATAAGGATGGTATTGGTACACAACACAATAAACGTGGCAAGATCAAGTACGGTCTTCACCTTCACATACTACTCTGTTATGGTTACCATAAATGATGATGATATCCCAATAAATAAATAATAATGACTACAAAACAAATACAAATACAAGTACATACAACGAGGGAAGAGAAGAGAAGAGAAGAGAAGAATTGAATTCCATTGGCTTTTAGCGTTTAAGTTCCGGAAAAGAAAAGATATCAACTTTGAACTTGATTCTGCTAAAGTTACAACGTGATGGAAGAGGACAACGAGGCTAAATTAAGACAATTGGTGGAATTCTTAGAAGCCAATCCCGATGACCCTTGTCTACACTTGGAACTCGTAACCTTTCTACTGAAAGAACTCGAATTGTTTGTTTCTTCTTCAATTTCATTTCATTGATTATGTTATGATTTCAGGGGTTGTTCTTGTGGGAGAGATTAGAATCAAAGGAAAAAGCCGCAGAGCATTTTGTCAAATCGGCCAAATTGAACCCTCAGAATGCTACCGCTTTTAGATATTTGGGACATTATTATTCCGGAGTTTCCGCGGATTACCAGAGAGCTCTTAAGTGTTTCCAAAGAGCCATTTCTCTCAATCCTGATGATGCTGACTCTGGGGTGTCTTTTCCATTTTTCCATTTTTTTTAAAAATAATTTTCGTCTCTTCTCTTTTCTTCAGTATTATTAACTAACAAACAAAACAGGATGCTTTGTGCGATTTATTGGAGCAAGGAGGGAAGGAGAGCTTGGAAGTTGGCGTGTGCAGAGAGGCTTCTGACAAGTCTCCCAGGGCTTTCTGGGCTTTTCGTCGATTGGGTTATCTGCAATTGCGTTCCAACAAATGGTCTGAGGCTGTACAGAGTCTTCAGCATGCAATACGAGGCTATCCTACCTCTCCTTGTCTGTGGGAGGTATGTTATGTTATGTTTCTTTTTCCATAACTTCCTTTCTCCATTCTTAATTTTCCTTATCTTTCCCCTTCCTAGGCTCTTGGTCTTGCTTACCACCGACTTGGCATGTTTACTGCTGCTATTAAGGTTCAACACTGTTATGCCTCTTGTTTATGTGTTCTCTGCTACTTGTTTTTTCCATCACTGAACCATAGTTTGATTATGGTGTTTTAACAGTCGTATGACCGAGCCGTTGAATTGGATGATACAAGTATCTTTGCTCTGCTTGAGAGTGGAAACATCTTTTTGATGCTTGGTTCCTTTAGAAAGGTGAGGTTTTTTGGGTCTGTATTGATACTTCAACTTTAGGTATTTATCTTTTGTATATCTGTCTTTTTGGATTATTAATAAGGATCATCTGTTTTCACAGTATTTTTTCCCTCTTAGATGCTAGAATCTGATTATCTGTGTATAATGGATGCTGTTATATTTAGAAATTTAATCATTTCAATTGAAAATTGGAAATACAAGTTAATTACTCGATGGAGCACCATATGTACTTTTGAACTAGCACATGCTAAACTTAATAACACATGCAAATCCTGGGGATAGAATAAATTTCTTTATGGCCTATAATTTTATTGAACTTCTCTCTTGTGCCTATCGCTTGTTGATGTAGACATGATGAATGAAATTTGATGATTTGATCTTTCTACATTAAGGGAATTGAGCAGTTTCAACAAGCTCTAAAGATTTCACCTCAAAATGTGTCTGCACGCTATGGACTTGCTTCTGGAATGCTTGGTTTGTCAAAAGAATGTATTAATTTGGGTGCATTTAGATGGGGAGCTTCACTGCTAGAGGTCAGTTATTTTGCACTTTCAAACAATCAGCTGCTTTTTCATTTTTGTTTATCGCATGTGTTTATTACTCGGTTCTTAAGTGCTTGCAGGATGCATGTAAGATTGCAAAAGCTAATACTTGTCTAGCTGGAAATGTCTCATGTATATGGAAGCTGCATGGTGACATTCAGGTACGATTATCTGTAGCTCCAAGCCTTTAAATGTCCATTATATAGTGTAAAGAAACAGCTTGAGATTGTTTATACTAAGGGAAAAGCTCATTGTTTATATTCAACATTCTTTTTCGTCTACGAGTCTAGTTAATTTTGCTGTAGATGGTGGAATATATAAGGTAATCATTTTCTGTTGTTTAGGTGAATGGTTGAGTTGACAAATTTTAAATATTGAAGTATAACTATAGTGTCTTTAATATCTTGGAATACCAAATTGGGGCTCCACTTTACATAATAGTGTAGATAGCTAGATAAATAGAAAAGAGGATTTCTCACTTCTTCAATGTGGTTTTTCCTTGGACTTTTTATACTTGCATTTGTTTCTTAATGTCCATTTCAATAAATGCTTATATATAGCACAATGTTGTAATATCTTATGACGTTTGTGGTTATGACTAATTTTCCCCTTCTGTCTAGCTTACATATGCAAAATGTTTCCCATGGATGGAGGTGAGTATGAGTTCAGAATTTGATGTGGATACTTTCAACTCTTCCATCCGTTCATGGACGAGGACCTGCCTTATGGCTGCCACATCTGCCAAAAGTTCTTATCAACGAGCTTTGAAATTGGCTCCTTGGCAAGCTAATGTCTATATGGACATTGCAATAACGTTAGATCTCCTTTCCTCTTTGAATGAAAGTTTTGAACATTACCACAGTGCTTGGTAAGATCTTGGGTCACTTTGGTTTTTATTTTTTATTTAAATATGATTTTAATCTGCAATCTTTTTACCAGGCAGCTACCTGAGAAGATGGCTTTGGGTGCTTTGTACCTTGAGGGTGATAACCATGAGTTTTGGGTGGCATTGGGATGTTTATCTGATCATAATCCATTAAAAAACCATGCTTTGATCAGGGGATTGCAGTTGGATGTATCATTGGCCGTTGCGTGGGCACACCTTGGGAAAGTATTGTCTTTTGAAAACTTTAATCTCTTTCAGTTTGCATCTCTCTCTAAATTTCTTATATTTGTTAAGTTTTTGCATGTAACTGTATTTAAAACTTGTTGTAGTTGCACCTAAGTTCTTGAAAAATATTGTGACCGGACTTGTTAATGTGTGGAATATTAGTAATATCTTAGACCATCAGGTCAGGTGAATTTTGTTGCATCTGCTTAACTAGTACAAAAACTTATAAGAATTAGCTTTCTCTATCTACTTCAAGTTGTTAGGACACGTTATGGTATCATATGAAGTGTTTCAAGTTTCTTATGCAACAAAGACACCTCTATTTTTCCAAAACACCGTCTTACCATGTACACATATAGGTCATTGCTTTTTTTTCTAAAATCATAGAAGGACTAATATAATTGGATGTCTCTAGCAAGCTGAAGAAATCATATGTTGTACGTGTCATGTCGCAGTTCAATTCCTTCCTTTCTTTAGAGGGTTAACTGCTTTAGATGGGATGCTAAACTCACTTTGGCCTGAACAGTGGTGGCTGCGGTTTCTAGGCTGGACCACAACCCAGGATAGGGCCTCTTGCTGCTTAAGGCTGATGCTGTTTTACCTTTGCTTGTCTTTGCCTCATACATCTTATTCCCACATCTGGCAGTGATTAATCTATTCACTAACACGAACACAGTTAGTAATATCTCTCTGTTGGTTTTTCCCAGCTATATAGAGAAGAGGGTGAAAAGAAGTTAGCAAGGCAAGCATTTGATTCTGCTAGAAGTATAGATCCTTCACTTGCACTACCATGGGCGGGCATGTCTGCTGATACCCATGCTAGGTAAATCTCTTATTTTATTTCAATGTATAATTTTATCTGAAGCTTCATCTTAAGTTGTCACCTCTCAGCCTTGTTGCTAATTGAGATGTACTTCATCCTGCAGAGAGCCATCATTAGATGAAGCTTTTGAGAGCTGTTTACGAGCTGTGCAGACATTGCCTGTTAGTCTTCTAATCCAACTAATGCTCATAGAATCCAATACATTTTACATGATAAAGTTTTCACTTTGAATTAATCAATCTGGACCTAATCAGATGAATTGTATCATTAGACTGGAAGTTCAAATTATTTCATTAGTATGGTGGCTGAACAGTTAAGTGATTTTGTGGGTGGATGTATTTTTTATTTTTAAATTTATATATGGATAAAAGGTGACTGTCACTTTCCCTTAATTCCAAGAGTTTTCCTTTTAACTTTTCTACTTGGTCTGAAGTTTGAGATTGAAGTATTTACATGGTAGTTTTTAGCATTTCTTGCCTATACATTTTGCCTACTATTTTTTTTTTTTTTTTTTCCAAGTGTACTGAAACTTTGGCTTCTTGCAGCTTGCAGAATTCCAAATGGGTCTTGCTAAGCTTGCTCAACTCTCGGGTAACCTTTCATCTTCACAGGTAAAACACTTGACAAGCAATAAGCAGGGAAACAGCCACTCTAGAAGAAAAATATATTTTTTCCTTTTCTGGAGCAAAAGTATATAGGGACATGCTTCAAACAGTTTAATACTTCATCTAATTCTGTTCACAGGTTTTTGGAGCCATCCAGCAGGCAATTCAGCGTGCTCCTCACTATCCTGAATCTCATAATTTGAATGGGCTAGCTTGTGAGGCACGGTTTGACTATCAAGCTGCCATTGCTTCTTATAGGCTAGCACGCTGTGCAATAAGCTTTTCTTCAGGCACTCTCCCAAAATCTCATTTCCAGGATATATCCATTAATTTGGCCAGATCACTGAGTAGGGTAAACATATTGGCGGGGAGACTTCATTCTTAGTTTTTTGTTTAGATATGCAAAGATGCTTATTTTTAACCGAACCTCTTGCCCAACTTAGTATTAGTATACAAATGTGCGTATTTTCTAACTTTGCACTTGTTAACTATCTCATTGTTTGGTGCAGGCAGGGAATGCTTTAGATGCTATAAAAGAGTGTGAATTTTTGGAGAAAGAAGGTTTGAATTCTGTTTGTCATTAGTGTATCACTTTATTTGGATAGGAACCTTCATTTCTTCCATTTTACTCATTTAAGGACCTTTGTTTGGTTTTAGAATAAAATATTCTATGGTTAACGGAGTCTCCTCCTCATTAATAATAGAATATTGCAGGAACTGTATAGACATATGTTGAGCTGTGAAGAGAGAAGTCTATTTCTTTGGAGATGTTTTCCTTAATCTTTAATCATAAAGTTCCTATCTTGCAGTGTTACTTTCAGTGTGACTGATTAACTTTAACAAAGGAAGGAAAAAAAAATCATATTTTCACTTGATCAAACTAAAGCATGATGCAAATTGTAGAGTCGATTCTAATCTGACTGTCAAATCATTGGTTTAACTTGTACTGTGATTCATTTATCTTATATTCTGTATCTTACAGGTATGATGGATGCAGAAGTCTTGCAGATTTATGCTTTCTCTTTGTGGCAACTTGGCAAACATGACTTGGCACTCTCTGTGGCAAGAAATTTGGCTGAAAATGTTTCCACCATGGAAAGGACATCTGCAGCTGCATGTGTTAGTTTTATATGTAGACTGATTTACCACATCTCTGGACTGGATTCCGCAATTAACAGCATTCTGAAAATGCCAAAGGGACTGTTTCAGAATTCAAAAATGAGCTTTATGGTGTCTGCTATTCATTCTCTTGATTGTAGTAATCAACTTAAATCAGTAGTTTCAAGCAGTCGTAGCATTCTCACATCTCCAGAAGAAATCATCGGAATGCACTATTTAGTAGCTCTTGATAAATTGGTAAGTAATAATGTTAATTATTGGAACTAGGAAACCTCTAACTCTAAGTTGGGGATTTGTATAAATATATGGGAATCAAATTTTAATGGATATTGTTTTGGTTTTGCATTTTGCAGGTTAAAAATGGATCAGAATCCTGCCTTAGGTTCCAGAGTGGAATCATTCACCTTAGGAAAGTCCTTCACATGTATCCAAATAGTAATTTGATAAGGTAACTTTAAGTTATTGTAAGAACTACTTATAAGTTTTTAAGCTATGCTGAGAAAAATTTGGTTTCTGCACCATAATGTAGTTCTTCATGCAATCACACTGTTGCAGTAGCCTTGAGCTGGTCTGTGCATCAATTTTGAACTTGAAAAACCTGTTACTCTGCCAGCTCTTAGGCATTGTTGTGCATGACCTAACAATCTTGATGAATATTTTCTCTTGTCTACTTCAGTATTTACCATTGATAATATAGAAATATATTCAAATTTAGGAATTGACATAAAATTGGATTTCCTATTGCTCTATATCATGGGTTCACTTTGTCCTGTGATCGAAGTTTTTTTCGTACCTTTATCATTTTTTCAATAATTATTATGTTCTTGTACCTCTGACGTATATTTTCTGGGAACAGGAACCTACTCGGTTATCTACTGGTATCAAGTGACGAATGGAAAAATACCCATGTTGCTAGTAGGTGCTGCATCATAGGGATTTCTGATTGTATCGAAAAGGAAGGTCTAAAGTCAGCATGGGAGATCCTTGGTGCTGGAGGAGTGGCTTGCAATGTGATTGGCAGTATTGATCTGAAGTTTTCTTTCCCGACCTGTAATTATGAGTGCTTTCAGGGACCTAATGCTGTCCAAGAGTTGCAAAAGTATTCCAACCTTTTGAATTTGGGTTTTATTATTTTCAGTAGATCAGTATAGTTTATTATATCTATAAAATATGGTTGTTTGTTTTTCTGTTTGTTTCTTTTCCTTAAATTTGTGCATTAAAAATGTTTTTTTTTGGGCATATAAAACTATAAATTTGATAGCTTTTCTTATAATTACAAAAATAATTATTACATCCCTCCTAAAACACTCATCAGGCACAATAATCTTTTGTATTACTTTTGGAAGGAAAACCCTTGGCAGTTAAATGTATCTGCAATCACGTGATTGTTCTCTAAGTAATATGAACTGATTTCTTTGACAAATAATAATATATTTGTTGCCTTTGATTTGAATTTCAGATGCTTACATCGAGAACCATGGAACCATAATGCCCGGTACTTGCTTATACTTAATCTCTTACAGAAGGCTCGTGAAGAGAGGTTTCCTCAACATCTATGTACCATACTTGAGCGTTTGATTATTGTTGCACTTTCTAATAAATTTTATTCTAGACAACACATGTCCTGCCAATATCAAAAGTTTCAGCTTCTTCTTTGTGCTTCTGAGATCAGTTTGCAAGGTGGAAATATAACTGATTGCATTAATTATGCAAAAAATGCTTTAGCAACTTTGCTTCCAGATAACTACCTATTTTTTGGACACTTGATATTATGCCGTGCCTATGCTGCAAAAGGTAATATTGTAAAACTTCAGGAAGAGTTTGTGAGATGCATGGAGCTTAAGACAGATAATTATATTGGTTGGTTATGTCTCAAAGTCATGGAATCTCGATATGAAGTGCAAGGTGATAATGTCTTAGAGTTGTGCTTTAAGGAATGCTCCAAAGAGGAGAATGATTCAAGGCAGATGTGGATGGCTGTATTTCATTTGATAATTGGTTTGGTTTCTATATGGAACCAAGATTTTCTTTCTGCAGAAAAGTATGTCATGCAAGCTTGTTCATTAGCGGGTACGGAGAATTGCCTTTTTCTCTGTCATGGTATAGATCTATTAACCGATTCATCTTGTGTGTTTTTCACATTTTCTCTTTCTACTTATTACATTTACATATCAAATGCTGATCTAAACTTGAAAGATATTAGGAAGGAAAAAATTTTTAAGATTAGGTTCCTTGCATCTTGTATGATAGCTTGGACCATTATGGTTGAAAGCAATATTCTCAATGTTTTGTTCCTTGTCAAAAGACAAAAAATATGTATTCTGAATATACTTATTTATTGTATGCCATACTGAAAATAGGTTTATCTTGTAGGGTTGAATACTCCAGCAACCATTCGAGATATAAATCAGTTTTTTATTTGATATTTTTCAAGTTGTGTGATAGAGAGCCATTAATTGCCAGTTTAATCTATATTTCAGTATGACTGTATAAACTTTTGCTTTATGTTTATCCCTTTTTGTTTGGTAAGCAATAATTTTTACTTCTCTTGAAATTGCTTGAAAATTCTTTAAATCTTTTTGGTATTTAAAAATATTTGAGCCACTTTGGAGGCGCTTTCTAGGTGCCTATACTGGATGTTCAAAGCCTAGTTCTAGATAATGTTAGGCCTCCAATCCGTTACACTTACATTAGGAGGAATAGGGGTACAGCAGTGACACCCTATTCTGAAAGGTACATAGCCTATGACAAACTTCAAACGTCAGTTTGGATGTTAGGAGTGCTTAAGCTCGTCATAATATGAAGGCAACCCTAAATCAGAGGAGTGGGATAGGGGTGAATTGTTTGATTATATGTATACCCTGCCAATATCTTCACCCACAGCAATTTACCTCCACTAGTGACTAGCTAATCAATCAATATGGCATTCATCTCCTTTTAAGTCCTTTCTGTGAAGTCCATAGAATATATTAAGTATACATTGTCTTAAGTGATCCGTAAAAGAATTGATGGGTGCAGGTGTCACGTGTATGGAGCTTGCCAGGCAGCATCGTGACTCACAATTTTTGGAACTCGCTATAAAGAGTCTTAAAAAAGCCCAAGAGAGTACGCTCATGCACTTACCTTTGGTGTCAATATTGTTGGCTCAAGCAGAAGGAAGCCTATATTCTAAAGAAAAGTGGGAGAAACAACTTCGTCTGGAATGGTTTACTTGGCCACCAGGTTTGATTTTCATCCAATTTTTGTTTGCATGTGTGACACTTCTTTTCATATAAATATATTTTTTTGGTGGTAACTTACGGTAGCCATGGGTGAGTTAATGAAGTATCACGTATTTGGATTTATGTTTTAAGTGGTTTTCTTGTTTAGCGAGCAATGGAAAGACTACTGACTTTAGTTGTATAGGTAATTGAAATGCATTTTCTTTTTGGAAATTTCTAGCATTATAAGTCCTTGTGTAGTACACAATATCATGAATCTGATGAGGATCTTTTTCTTGGCTAGATTCTTGCTAATTTCATCCAAATAGGGCTCTAGCATTTGATTTTTTGCAAATTTGTTTGGGATTACTTTATTTGAAGGGGAAAAATTAATTTGATAATGTCAGTTAGCTGTACCCCATGGTCATGGGTTTCTTTACTATCATACACAAAATCTCTGAAATCTTTTTTGATGCCCGCGGTCCAACATTTCCATCCTAGGAATTTTATCTCTCTGCTGTTCTTTATGGCACTGTCATTTTATGGAGTAAATCATCCTTCGGTGCCTGCTATGCAAAAGCTTATGGTTTCTGAAACAGAATATCATGGTTATTTCCCTGACAAGTGTGTATTTTCCACAGAAATGAGGCCCGCAGAACTGTTTTTCCAGATGCATTTGCTTGCAATGCAGTCAAAAGCTGGATCCAACCCTTCTTCATCTGAAGTGGAGTTTTGTCAAAGCCCACAGAAATGGGTTCTTCGAGCGATCCATACAAATCCTTCTTGTTTGAGATATTGGAAGGTTCTGCATAAGCTTATGGAATGAGGTGCAATGTCAGGTATGCAAATTTCGGGAATGATGGTAATTTTGAAGATAGTATATTATGCAGAGATGCCTCCCAAATATTGCCAATATAATCTTCTTAACCTTGCCAATTAAATCTGCCAGTAGATTGACTTGTTATCCACTAAAATATAGAGTAATTGTTCGAACAGGAATTAACATTCCATCCCAAGGCTCGTTTTTCTGTAAATTAGGTGAACATGCTTCCCAACTTTGTAAATTGCGTCATTGTACTCGTATCATTGAATTTGCTATCTCAAAATCAGGTTGCAGTGGCTATGAATTAAAAGCAAAGTCATTATTGGGAATTTATGCATTGTAACTTGAACTTGTAATCAGATTCTACTATTCACCTCTGTTTTATTGCTCTTTCTTTGTGCACCATCATTGTCAACAAATTTTTTGTTTTGCAGTGTCATATAACAGGGATCATTTCTCATTTTCATACGACATTTCTTCAAATTTTTGGTAATGAAAATTTAAATAAAGAAAACGATTTATTGATTAAAAACGTAGCTCAAGACCAAAAAATCGTTTCTTGTATTTCACTTTGGAAATATTATCACACCGTTATGTAGGATACCAGAGAAATTTTGCACAACCGCAAAGCTGTTATTGTATCTAAATACAGCACTTAATTCATGCTAAACAAAGTCTCAAAATAGTTGTAAAATTGCGGAGTTGATACCCTTTACCTGCCTGCGCTAAGTGACCTGGAGCGATCTAGCTCATCAGATGGATCCCAATCGGACAAGGATGATAAAATCTTGGACAGAGTGATGAAAACTTCAGACATGAAGGGGCGAGCATTTAGGTCATAAGCTACACAGTTTTTGGCAAGCTGAGCCATGGAGAAGGCCAAATCTAAGGGGTATTCATTTCTTAAAGAAGGATCAATGAAGCCTTTGAGTTTCTCTCTCACATTGTCTCCTTCAAGCACCCTGTTAATGGATGTAGACAGTAATTCTTCTCCGCTTTTCTTATCCCCAGTTGCAGCTTCCCTTCCCGATAAGAGCTCCAATATCACAATACCAAAGGCAAAAACATCTAGTTTAGGGGTGATCACTCCATTCTCGATATATTCTGGGGCCATATAACCATGAGTACCGACTACGTGCCTTGTCAATTGCATTCGACCCTGGTCATGGTCGTCCACACTTCTCGCCAGCCCGAAATTAGCAATCTTGGCTCTGAAGTTTGCATCCAAGAGAATGTTACTGGTCTTCAAGTTCTTGTGAATGTAAGGAGGGTTAGTGTATTTGTGGAGATAATTGAGGGCATTGGCGATGTCATAAGCAATCTGAACACGCTGCTTCCATTCCAGGGTAGCGGAAGTTTGGTATTCGTTAGAATGGAGGCAGTCACTGAGAGAACCATTTTCTGCACATTCGTAAACGAGGTAGGTGTTGCCTTGATGTACACAGAAACCAGAAAGCCTTATTATGTTACTGTGATTGATCTTCTTCAATATGTTTATCTCGCTTGAGACATCTCCTTTCATGATCTTAATGGCAGCGTCATCACCCTTGAAAGATCCCTTATAGACGGATCCCTTGATTCTATTGTCTTCACTGAAATTGCCCGTGGCGAGTTGCACATCTTCAAATTTATACACGGTCAAGGACTCAATAGCACTCCGAAACCCTTGTGAGGAGAAAGAAGTGGACAAGGATTTGCTGTTTCCGGGTAGTGGTGAGTAATCAGCAGACTCTGAGACCAACTTAGGACCAGGACCGGAGCCAGAGACTGGCTTGGAGTTGGACTTGGACTTGGACTTGGCCCGGCGACGGTAGAAGCAAAATAGAAATCCCAAGAGGGTGACAAGCAGCAGCAAACCAACTCCAATCCCAACACCCACGAACACCCATTTCTTAGAAGAAGTGGATTCTGCAGAAGGGGAAACTGTTGTCTGTGGAGAAGGTGCAGGTGGAGGAGAGGCCACGGGTTTCTCAATCTTGGTGGGCTCAGTTGTAAGGGGAACTAGTATAGACGTGAATGGATATATATTGTCATTTTGAGCGAGTATATTTGCATCAAAGATGCTTTGCTCATCGACTTGGAAAAGCTCTGCAATTGCAGAAATGGAATCACCCCATGTGACCATGTAGTTGAGCAAATACTTGACACCTGATGCCCTCTGCTTTATAGTGGGACATGCACACCTAAGCGGGACTTTCAAATTATCACCCACCGTCAGATTCCTATCGCCGAAGGGGTTCTGGGCCATCATTGCCTGGCAAGTGCTGAGACCTTGGTAGGTGTTATTAGCGACGGCGAAATAGGTCTCCACGCTGGGCAACTTATAAGTGGCATTGTGCTGGTAGTATGGACCGGAACAGGAGCAGTTGACTGGGACCACCACCTGGGTGTCGGTGGGCATGGTGGTGACGGCGGAGCGCAGCTGGTTGATGGAGACGATTTGATCTGCGTTGGAAGACAAGAGATAAGCTATGACCGCAGCTGTGCCATAGGTGGGATTTGATCTGAAAGTGAGATAAGATTCACATGACGCTTCAACTCCATTGCAGCTAAAGCCTCTGGTTATATTGTCATAGTTGCTGTTGTAACAGTCGAGCTGTCTGTTGTTTACGTATGTTTGTTGCCCTTGTATTACAAAAACCAATTGAAACACCACTGGAGGTAGAAGAACCAATATGGACCATGGAGATGGAGAAGTTATCTCCATGCTCAACTCCTCTCCTCTCCTGTCTCCAACAGAAGCAGACAAGACACAGATAGATAGATAATGAGAGAAGTGAAGGAGTGGCTTTTGGTTTTTTCTTCAACTTTCACTTTGCCCTGTTCGAGTGCTCAGACCAGACGACTTGGACTTAATCAACGCCGACGCGTCTTTGATTTGACTAAGGCTGGCAAAGCACATGGATGAGGAGATAAGGCATTTGGAGTTGGCCCATCTTAAATTCCTAATTCATTCAAACACGCCCTCCTAATCCTATGCTCATGTCATGCTGTGATTCTGTTACATCACATGACCTTTACTTAATTACTTTAATAAATATAATATGATCCAAGAAAGGGGTAAATACATAAACACCTCTAAGGTTTAGTCTAAGTAATAAACTTACCCCTGTTATTCATAAAGTAACATAGATATCCTCAAATTTAAAAAATATGAGGGTCTTGACACATGAAAATAGGGTCTTAATGTTACTTAAAATATCAAAATAGAGGTCTTTATGTTACTTTATGAATAACAGAGATGAATATGTTACTTAGAATAAACCTTGGGGGTGTCTATATATTTACCCTCCAAGAAAGTCATAGTTATGGAAGAAAGGAAACTGAGGTACATTTTAACATTGATCTATTTCCTGTATTTGGATATATTTGGAATTAATTTGATTAATCCATTTGTCCTTTTCTTGCCAAATACCTAACACCTTCTTCACTTTGCTCCTTAATATTCCAAGATAAATAATGTCTCACAACAATTTCACATTCTAATCTCATTGGACTGTTTTTACATTGGCTACATCTTTACCCAGAGTCCATATTAAATTTCTGCTTAATGTTTGAACTTAAACCCAGGAAAAAATTTATTAATAATTGCGATGGATCAGCCTCAGAAGTATAGATAACTGCCTCCCAAGGTACCAGATAATAAGAGGTAGAAAACCACTATAATCAAAGAAAGAAAAATCACAAATTGAAGATCATAAGATTTGTTCACACATTCATCTACCATATGCAAGCCTCAATTGACCCAAAGAAGTGACGTTATGTTACATGTATCTTCAACCAAACCTAGTCAGTCATGGTTCAGTGATCACAATGAAAACCTGAACTATTTTGAGATTAAAAGAAAAGCAAGTCACATTCCTTTCTCAAAGGCATAGGACTATCATATCATATCCTTGATTTAAACTTTGCCTACTCCATTAAGAAACTACGAAAAAATTACAAGAAAAGAAGCTATACAACCTTCATTACATCCTGAAATAAATATTGCGAAGAGAAAAACATTCAAGATCAAACAGTTAATAGCAAACTTACTTTTCTACTGGTCCTTCATATTCTGCAACTTCAAGTAACAAAATGATGTGAGATGCAATATATGAAACAAATCATTAACGTTAATATTTGTCTAGAGACATACCTGAGCTTTATAGTTGGACATAATGCATTTAGCCATAAAGTTAGCAACCACAAACCACATGTTCCTCACTAACAACTACATAATTCTGATCATCAATTCCACTCCATTCCTCGATGTTGCTAGCCACCATTTCATCTGTCACCCACACCCACCAACTGGGATCTTCTTGGTCAACATTAATCAATATTCTAGCCGAACGCACTTCATCATCTGATCATTGTACCAAAATTAAGTCACAATTAAGTATCAAAATATCAACATTATACACTAACCGAAATACAATGATATGTGAAAAAACAGTTGTAAATGAACTCAATTCAGAGTTCAGTATAGAAAATGCCTGGATTCATTATTGGAATATAATGCTTCATTAAAGAAACATATATTTTTTACAGAACAGAACAGTAGAAGTTAAACAGTAATGAAGAGTTCAGCACCTTCAGTCAGCAGTAGAAGTTAGCCGCAACGTACATAATTTTTTCAGTGACTAATTTGTGGAAAACTAAAGCATGCCAATCTAGGCTCAAAGCAAAAGCCAATAGTTTTCCAAATTGCCCATCATTGTTAACAGAACCCTTCCTTTTTATACTATTGACACCTACTGAAGACGTCTAAATATTGTAACCTGATTTTAATTAGAAAAGAATTGAAAAGAATTACATAGTTAACAAAGCCCCCACTGGTCCTTATCCAGATGTTTATAAGGTTGCCAACGTGCGTTTTTGTGCAGTGTGAAATAGTAACATCTTAGAGATTGATATAACACGTTATGTCTGGGTTGAGACTTCTTGCTTCCAATGGATTTTCAGGAACTTGCTACAAGCTAATTTTCACCATGCAAAAAGTCTTAATTTGAAAGGATAATGCGTGTGGTGTTTGCATATGCATTAAGGAAAAATTATATCATGCAAGTCTATCCTCTTCTGAAGTTACCTTGAATTTGGCGAATGTCTTCTATAACTTTGGTCATTCATCGTATAATATTGAAGTATGGAGTTAGATTATAAAATTATTTGGATTGATTTTTAGATAAGCTACTAATTTTAGAAGGGAGGGAAAGTTGATAATGTTATAAAATTAGAAAGGAGGGAAAAAAAACATAAAAATTAAAATCATTTACATACTCTTTCTAATTTTACTCCTTGTATATTCTATCCGCTAACCGTTCTATGTTTTGTTATCAGGGGACTCAAAAAGTTGAATTCTTTGGAAATGATGATTTTAGCAAAATAGTGATGATGCTGATGATGATGGTGTGCTGAGCTCCACAATGCTGAAAACGAAGATTTTTATGGAAACAAAGCTCTTCTCTTTGGACTGGCTAGGCCTAGATTGAAAACCCAATAGAATGCTTATATTGGGATTGACAACTCAAATTAGCGCAAGTCAGCTACCATATCCCTTTAATTTTCGTCGAAGAGGATATATGTTGGTTGACTGATTTGACTTGTCGATGAAAAATAGGTGCACGGGCAACAGTCAAATAAGCAAGTGCACCCAGTAACCAAATTCAAAAACACTCTCATCGCAAGCTAACAACCGAGCAACTTCGCCACTATATTTCTATGGTTAACAATCTGTGAAAGAACAGACAATGGAAGAATCAGAAACTACCTTTGGCATTGATTTCCTTGGCCGTGATCTATACACTGCTATCAGGTGAAGTTTTTTGGCATGAACTATGCACCACAACCCGAGTCAGTCTGAATGTAATCTTGTGATCATGCGGGAAAAAATCAGATTTTGCACAGCAAAGACAAGGATGCTAATACTGCTAACTCATGCTTGCATTGTTTCCCCACCTAAGGCCACTTTATGTAGAATGGAAAGAGGTTGACGTAGGAAAGTATGTCACAACTCAACTAAACAGATTTAAACATCTTAGTAACTACCAGGACAAATGCCATCTGTGTTTCCTTGTTCATGACCAGCATTAATGCAACCTTCTTGTTCAAATATAACCTTTTCGGCAAAAAAAAGTAGAAACCAGCTAGGACAAATGAGCCAAACAAATCACATGCACTAATATACGACCGTATTGAAACTTTTTCTGTCAAATGAATCCTTATGGTAATTTTATTTTATCTACACGCAAGATCATCCCCACGAATTTCTTTCTCAAGACATGGTGGCTAAGCAGGGATTTTGGTGATTTCATTGCAAAAGTTGGAACTTTACTGCGATCATCTAATACCATTAGCACCTTAAGAGCTATACGACCTGCAGAAACAAGATTGCGTTCTTCTATTTTGTTGGAGTAATCACTCCATTACATCTCAACCTAAATATTCGATTCCAAAAATGCTATTTCAGATCAAAAAATTGCAATCAGCATATTGCATCAAAGGAACAAATCCCTCCACACAAACTGGGTTGTCTTGCAGCAGCAATTAGTAAATCAACATGGTTTTCTGGAGGCGAAAATCTGTGCACTAAATTTTGAAACTGTGATCAACATATGGTCAGTCAAGCTTGCATTTGCGAAGGCATAGCCTGGACACTGATAAAACAGCAAAAGCGAGTCCTACCAAAGCAAGAAGCAAAACTGCAACATCGAATGGCGAATCACAATCAGGGAGGAAATTATTTGAACTTGAGCTGATGCAAGACTCCACATAATCATATATCATGCAGCGAAGGATTCAGCCAGTAACCATATATCATGCACAATGCATTCAACAAAATTTTAAAAGTGTTTGAAACAACTTACTGGCAATAGCAGAATAGAATAAAATAGGCAGGCGATGTCTGACAATCCAAGGCAGACTAACTTCGAGAGAGCAGTGCCTCCAATATTCTTTCCCATTAAAACTGGCCACAGAGTTTCTCATTTGTGCTTGCAATTCTGGTAATGATATATTTACACCTGTCACTGGAAACCCATTTGTGTCCCTCACTTCAAGTTTCAAAAGTACTGGACTTGCATTCCAGTCTATCTCAATAGCCCCAAAATTTGGAAGACCTGTAGAAATCCACAAATAAAATATCAAAACACGAAAATCTCATGAAACTTCTCATTTAAAGATTTATAAGAAAAATTGAATATGACTAGCATACCATATGTGCATGATTTGTGTCTGCAATTTTGACCCATAACTCTCATCGTGCTTGGCGTCAACCATGCCACAAATCTCACTATGAAACGCAGAGGTGGTGGTAAAACCTTTTCAACAGCTTGTGTAAGCCCACTTGAGGTAATGTCGTACAATGGATATTCAGCAGCACAGTCATATCGTGTAATTTCTCCAAAATGAACATCTCCGCTGATAAAGAAGACCCCATCTCTCTGCACAACGAAATAGCAACCCATAACATAGAGAATTAATTTCATTGAAGTTTCCTCTAGTATATAAAAAAAAAAAAAAAAAAAAAAAAAAAAAAAAAAAAAAAAGCAAAGATATATTTAGATAAAATAAGAGGCCCCATGACGTAGAAACTAAAAGTAGTTCAGTTTAATCGGAAATGCACAACATGGGCATGTATCAATAACCATCACCCCACTATCTGCTATCAATTTAAAAAGGCGATCCCTCTCCTTTGGAAAGCGTCCCCAAGAATCCATATAAAACAACGGGCCAGTTGTAGCCGAAAGATTTGATACAACCTGAATTGTGGAAAAGGCAATTATACAGTTGCAAAGTATAACAGTATAATGAAGCTTGCATATGAGAAAAAAGTCTGAACAGCATTGAAGGCACAACATTTTAAGGAAAAATCAGCATCACCTGGCCTACTTGTTTCTTAAGATCATTTGAGTGATTGCGTGTAGCATGTAGCATGAGCACAAAATTAAATGACCGCTTATCACACTCAGAACCAAACAAATCATCTTTTATTTCAGGCAAGGACACAGGTAGAAAAGCAATCACAACCATCATACATTAACCACTGACTGAAGTAGTGGTACTCCACTATGCAGGGGCCAGGAACATCTTCCAACAAGCGGTTTCAGGATAATAACAAATACAAAATACAGAACAACACAAACTTAGAGGCATATGATGAATTTCTTAAAAACCTGAATAGAAGATCCAATTATGGTAATGGCTGAAGTTGGACCCTTCAACTCTTTTTCCAACCATGTCCACTGCTTACTTCCCAGGATGCTTCCATCACTAGACAAAGGGTCTCTGTGGTATCTAGTATCCAAGAGGATTATCTGACGGAATTAATAACCGTAATCAGTGCAAGAGGGCTCTGAAGACATGAAGAGGCAGAGACAGTAGTTTACAAAGGTGGAGATGATAAAGTGAACAAGGGGCACAAACTAGAGAATAAATTAAGATTTGCTACTATATAATAGAAGTATTTATAAACATTCACTGAATTACAAAAACTATTAAGATTCTATAGAATAGACAATTCCAACATGCATTGGTTTTAATACCTTGATTTGTCTACCAGGAGGGCCAAATGTATATGATGCATAGACACCAGCCTGGTTGCGGCTACGGTAATGACGGCATGGTGAGTAGAGGGAAGCAATAAAATAGACATGATCAAGTGTATTGTAGTGATGATAAACAAATCAAAGGCTCACCGTGGACTATCTTGAGGTTCATCTAAGAAATCAAGGAGAAGCCTTTGATTAGAAACTTTAGCAGGAAATTCTTTGCCGGCATCATTTAGTCCATAATCATGGTCATCCCAGGTACCAATTATCTACAGTAGCAATCATAGACTGTCATGGCCACGGGCACAAGGAGCATAAAGAGTTCTTAAAATAAGTAGCTAAGGTAATGTAGCACCTTAGTAGACTGACGAAGACGAGAATAAGCAGGGTTCTTCTTCATTATGTTGTATTTGGACTCCATTTCCGAATGTGAAGCAGGGACAAACCTCGGAACATTCTTCCAAGGTCCAATTGTTCTTTCTTTTCCAAATAGTTTAAAAGGACGTCTGATGTCTCCATAAATATTGTCACCCAACCAAATGAAAACTTGTGGATTGAACTTTATAATTGCATTCCAGATTGGCTGCGTAGCGTTGTTAAACCTACTTAAACCAGGATTCAACAATTTCAATTTCAGGCGAAAGGGAACAAGATTGTAATTTTGTACAAACCTGATGAGCGCTTTGGTTAGCACACGATCCAAAGGCTATACGAGACACCAGAGGCTCTTCAGCACCGCCATAAGCTAATTGCGCCTTTATTGCAGCTCCTAAAATCACCGCTCCCCACAAACACAACCCCCAGCACCACCATCTACTCATGCTTATCGCCAGTGCAGAGATGTACATGTACATGTACTGTGCTTCTGTGATTATTTAACGGGGAATTTTTTCGACCCTCCGAAGAATTATAAACCCGTCACCTTTTTTTTAAACTTAGGATAAATAAAGATTTTACGTTACTTTATAATTAAAGGTGTGAGTTTATTATTTTTAAAAATATCAAATAGAGATTTATATATTTATTTTAAGTTTTAATTATAATATCGTTAAATATAATTAATATAAATTAGATTTTAGGGTCAATATTAGTTTTGTATTCAGATTGAACGTCGGAGTGTTATGCAATTTTTTTAGGGTAAAAAAATTCCCCATTGTTTAACTAAGAAAATCACGTCACATGCCTTTCACTTACAAAAACCCTTGACTTTATCAACTTTCTATTAAATAAAATCAATATTTATCTAACTTCTCAAATAAATTTTAAAAAAATATTTAAACATATACTTACGTTAAACTAATACTTATCCCTAAAAAAATAATACTTATCCCCTAAAAATCTAAAAAATAAATATTATTTTTTAGAAGGTAAGTTTTAGTTTAACATAACTGGAGACTTAAATATTTTTTTTTTAAATTTTATTTCTGTCAGAGAAATATCCCTTAAATCTATACCCACCCATGGCCATGGCCACCCTTATCAAATGTTAATTCATTTATCTTTTTAAATAAAATAAATTGGAAATAGCAACCTTCTATACTTAAATAAAAATAAAAATAATTTTATCATATAAATATGAAGTTTGAGTAGGAATGAAACGTCTTAACAAAATCATGATTATCTTTTAAAAAATGCAACGACCTGTCAGTCCCTTAAGATTATTTATTTTTAGTATATGTGTAAACCTTTGTATTTAATTGTAAAAGGTATTAAAAAATGAGTAATTATCATTGACCACTTTTATATTTTCCTATTTTTTAACTCATATAAGACATTTGTCATTTTTCTCTTGTCTCATCTTTAAGTTTTGAAAAAATCTGTTCTCAAGTCCTCCAGTTAAAAAATCTGTTAGTTAACATCTATTAACCTCTATATTTCAATAAATTTATTATTTTACCCTTACTAAYATATATATAAAAAAATGACTTAATTTTTAAAAGACAATATTAAATTAAATTATCAAATTACCTTAACACATATTAAAATTAATTTTTTATGGACAATATTAACATATGTTGGTTTTTATTTTCAAGGGTAATTTGATTATTTAACTTAGTATTATTGGTATGTATTAGTAAAGGTAAAATGATAAATTTATTGAAATATAGAGGTTAATAGATGTTAACTAACATAATTTTTAACTGGAGAACTTGAGAAGAGATCAGCTCCGGCCAAGGGGGGCCATGAAAAAAAAATCACTGTTTTTATGAATAAAAAATTAAAAGAAAAATAAAATTTTACCTGTTGGCTCCCCTCAAAAATTTAACTTTTTCTTTTGGCCCCTCCACCCCCTCCCCCCAAAAATTTCTTCCAAGTTCCGTCATTGGAAGAAATTTTTTCAAAACTTAAGGATGAGAGAAGAAAAAAGATAAACATCTTATATGGACGAAAAAAAGAGAAAAAATAGAATGATGAATGATAATTACTTATTAAAAAATCATCAAATAATTAGACTTCAAACACTTCAATATTTGCATTGAAAAAAATCTGAAACGGGGCGTTGGAGGAGGTGAAGATTGGTTTCAATTAACAAGTGGAGGATCAGGAAGGAAAGATAGGCAAACCGCAACCACGTACCGCCCCAACAATACAATAAAACAATTGGACATTAACGAATATAACGTGTTGCGCATTGGGCCTCCACTTCCCCACAACAATGCAAAGCTCAGGTTTGCTGTCAGGTCTAAATATTGTAATTCCAAAGCCACCGAGTCGGGTGGGAAAAGTAAAAGCGCTCTATACACAAAATCCCAGCACCGTCAAGGATACCAATTCCATGGCTGCTACTGCTCCAACTCCAAAGTGGGCGCAAAAGACTATAACTCTGCCTCCCCATCGCCGAGGTTGTCATCTTGTTACTTCCAAGGTAATTTCACCATCAAACCCTAACGCCTTTCTTTTTATTTACAGCATATAGCACTTACTTTGGTTTTATTGAGAATCAGATAGTGAAGGAAATTGGGCCAGACCTGTCGGAATTCAGATGTGGCCTTGCACACCTCTTCTGTAAGTGATATATTGTTATTTTTATTTAATTATTCGATATTTCCGTGTTATTAATTGTTCCTTTTTGTGTTTGATTTAACTTTCAGTGCAGCACACAAGTGCTTCTCTTACTATTAATGAGAATTACGACTCTGATGTTCGGGACGACACCGAGACCTTCCTTAACAAAATAGTTCCAGAGGTTGTTTATTTTTTTGTTTTCTTCAATATTTTTTATTTAACAACAGCTAACGATTGAATTCATTTTCTTTTTTTTTTTTTTTCAGGGGAGATCTGCACCTTGGAAGCATACCCTGGAAGGTTTGTGTTAGATTAGTTTTCTTTTTATTTGACCAATCATATATGCTCATGCTCATACTCTCTCTTTTGATTTTCAAATATGACCGCAACTTAACACAAAAGATATAGATATCATCTGGGATCACTTCGAGTTGTACAATTGAGTTTAACATGTTGGGAACAACAATGAGAAAGTAGATTTTATATGAATTGGTGTTAATCTCTGTTTTGTTAACTACTTTGTCCTTACAATCCTTGTTTATCATTTTCCATCTTCTTTCGGATTCTTCTATTTATAGGCACTACAATAGCAACTTTTTCTTAGAAGCATATCCTGTACATGGCTGGAAAGTTGATCTTCCTCTTTATATCCTGTCTTCCAGCTACCAGTAATTTCTTAAAATGTACTGAAATTCACTGTTCAAATTTAATGATGTTAACTTTAGTTAAAGGATTATATTTAGTCTGTCTCCTTTGAACAAGAGATGTTAAATGGTAGAAGCAGTTACTTGACCGTGGTTTCATATAAATTTTCTTAAGTTTCCCGCTCGCATACAAGTCATTTGTAAGTTGGTGCAGGTGCTGATAGTTTGTCGGATTTCTTTGAACTTTTTCAGGTCCAGATGACATGCCAGCACACATCAAATCATCAATGTTTGGCTGCACACTAACGTGAGAATGCCCCATCTTGATCGTTAGAAGAACATATTTTCTCTAAGATTTTAATATCTGATTGCATTGACCTTCCTGCTTCTTATTCTTGTGCAGGATTCCAATCACAAATGGACAGCTAAACATGGGAACCTGGCAGGTGTGTAATAATAGTTTAATCATCCAAATTTTTGAGATTTCTTTATAGTTGGCAGCAATTTTCTGGTAGGTAACTTATTCAAATCTGTGAAGAGATAACACTATTTAATGGAGCAGGTGGTGAAGAAAATTCCACTAGGAATGCCTTACTAAATGCCATATTCTTTTTTGAACTAAAGTTGAAATTCCGCTGCCCGCATGAATATCTTTCTATACCATTTTTCTAGGGAACTGCTGTGCCAAACCTGGTATAAACAAGATGAAAAATGCTTCTGTACAAAGATGATGGCGGTTTTAAAAATTTTCTTTAACAAAAAAGCATGTTGAGTCTATTCTTTGACCTTGTTATGCTCATTAGAAGTAGTGAGATCAAGCACGCCTGGAATCATCTTGAATGATGGGAAGATGGGATTTAGTAACTTTTTGACTGTTATAATGTTAAACATTTAACATCAATGTTTAATTTATTATTATACCATTGCTTCAGAGTTTGGTAATAATAAATCATTTCATAACAATGGTGTCGTTAGTTCCTGCTTAAAATGTCTTGAGGTGAATATGGATATTAACGGTGGCATTATATATTTTAGATTTGTTCTTGTAGATGTTTAAAGTTGGGAAATTGTGAGTGTAATAAGTTTCTTTGTTTTATGTGATGACTTAGGGAATATGGCTGTGTGAGCATCGTGATGCCCCTACCGCACGCAAAGTTGTAGTCACTCTTAACGGAATATGAGAATGAGGGTATGCATAGGAGTTGGAGTTTTCCTGTTTCTTTCCTTTGAGCAAAGTTTGTGTTGAAAGTAAATTTAGAAAGACCAAAAGAAATCTGGTTATTATGAATATTTATGGTAATGAATGATTTTCTGTTAAAAATTTATAAAATTCTTCTAATTCAAAGTGTTAGTTTTGAAGGAAAGAGAATGATATATAAAGAGAAGTGTAGTGTTTTCAAAGCTTTATTAGGTAAAAATAGAATAAAATAACCAACGGCATAAAATCGTAATAATTATGTATGTACGTACAGGGGAAGGGAATAAAAATATGAAATTGAAATTTGGATTTGGCTCAATGCATCATAATGGCGAATTCGTCAAAGCTGAGGACGCCATCTCCATTAATATCGAAGGCACGGATCATGGCCTTACAATCGTCAATGGAAGAGGACTCACCCAGGCGGCTGAGCATCCGCTTGAGACTGGCTGGGGTGATGTAGCTCGACCCCTCCATTACGTACATCCCAAAAGCCCCTCTAAGGTCGCTATTTTTCTGGTCCTCCTGGTCAGCACTTGCGCTTTCCATAAGCTTCTGAAATTCATACAAGTCCAGCACTCCATCCCCGTTTAAATCGGTTAACTGCACGGCAGCTTCAGCATCTGCCATGGACAGCTCCCCTCCCAAAGTCCTCGAACAGCTTTGCAACTCCGCTGCTGATATCCTTCCATCGCCATTCTCATCGAAATAGTTGAACACCGTCTGTATGTTGCTGCTGCTTTGATGTTGAAGAGAACGGTTGTGTGCCTGCTTTTTCGGAGAAAGTTTCCGACATAGTCGTCTGAAAGTAGTTGTAGTTGATGTTGATTTTCTGGGGCTAGCGTCCATTGAATTTGAATCTGGATGAAGGCAAGGCTAGGCTGCGCCAGGCTATATATATAGAAAAGGAAACGCAAGAAAGACAAGAGATGAAGTCGGTAGAGGATAATTGAGAATCACGGTACACGGTTTGGATATCAGAATTAGGCTATATAGATAATATATCCATATCCATCCGAGTCGGCCAGTTGTAGTTTCAGAGGCGGCAGTTAGCGATTGCGCGTGAGGCTGAGGCTGAGGCTGAGGACGAAGCTTCCGACCTAGAGTAACTTTAGTTACAACTTTCGTCGTAAAAATCCCCTTTGTCCTTGCCAAAGTCGTCATTACGAGACATGTGTAGTGAGTGGTATTACATTTCACCTGCCTTATCTAAATAAGTATGACCTTTCCTTTCACGGTTTCCAGTTGCCACTCATTCCCCTTCCTATTTCTTTAACTTTTATATTATTACTTTTTAATCTTATAATTAAACAATTCCTTCCTTTTAAATAGTATTTCATCTTTCTTTTTCTAGAACATGCATTTCTTTGAATAAGTTGTTTTAACTTCTTACTATTTTTTATGATGTTTTGAGTGAGTAGTGCATTTCCTGTAAAATAATAATAATCTTTTTTTTTTTTCTAAATATATCTTAGAAAACCTTTGCTCGTCAATATGATTAAAAAAAGATATATAAAATATTAATTTAAGAAAAAAGTCGATGCCTCTACCTTTGAGAAACAAACAACTATAAAAACTCCTCATTTCATTATTATTGAATTTTGCCCTTTTCGGATAACCAAATTAACAAAGATTCAACAGAACTCTACTACCGACTTACAGTATCTCATATTACAACAGAATATATTTACAATATTTCATTCCAATTATGCAACAAAAATTACGGAAAAAATCCTTCCACTGATTCGTACAAGTTGGAGTTTAGTGGAATTAATCGTGGTTGGCATCTATAGTTTTGAGTTGACCTATAAATTGGGGATTTATAAGAAATTCTCCTTAAAATTTATCTATCTCCAGTCTTTTAGAAGAAGAAATCAAGGTTGTTAATGATTTGGAAGGAGATGTGGAGGAGAGGGCCTCTCGAATGAGTAGAAATTAGGGACTGCTAATGTTTGGTTTTCATAATTGCTATTTTTTTAATAGAGAATGTGCAATTTTCGACGTATATTTGATTGATATAAAACGAGAATAAGTGAATAATTCTAGACATTGATCAATTTATTCCAGCTTAATAAACATGTGATTATTATAATTTCATTTCATTTCATTTTGTGCTTTATCAATGAAATTTTGCTATTTAGTTTATACCATGAGTAGTACTATTTTATAATAAATAGAAAATTATACCATATATCCCAAATCAACACAGGGTTTTAAAAATAACCAACCCCACTGAATTTTATGATTTTCCTATCTAAATATTATTGTATGGACCAAAATGTCCCCAAATATATTTATTTGATTTTCTCTCTCAAACTTTTAGAATACAAACCACAATCGACACTAGCAACGAGATATTGACAACATCAATAAAGGTTGAAACTTGAAAAAGTGAAAAAATATGAGAAAACCAAAAAAATTATTGAAAAAATCATCAAAAAAGTATTATCTGAATAATATTTATCTAACGAAGATAAAATATATTTACTTGTGAGTCTTGGGTTTTTTTTAATGATTCTTGAACTTTTTTTAGTCATTTCCCGATTTTTCTAACACGATTTTGACTTTTTTAATATTATAAAATTGATCTACCCATTTTAAATAAATCATTCATCGTAATAAAAAACTAAATTCCCATTTTAAACAATAATACAATTATAATATTTATTTCAAACAAGTTCAAACAACAAATACCTAATTCCCATTGAAGTTCAAATAAGATGAGGGAGAGGGGCACATTGAAGTTGGGATGGGTCAATGAGTTGAAGGATCCCATACGTGTGCTGTGCACTTGATTCCCATTTCCTAATTGATAATTGCTTCTTTATTTATTTATTTTAATTTTGTGTTTCTCTTATTGGCCAAAAAAACATCGTGATTATCAAAACTAAAGAAATCTGGTCGTTAGGGCTACGAAGAAGTACAGAGAATGTATAACTGAAGATGGTTGATCTATTTAGGTATTTTAATCGGACGGCTGAGAAGTACACCGACTAAAAAAGAAACGTAGTTGCACTCGTTTACATAAACCCAAGTAATAACAATTAGAAAAAAATCTAGCAGCGAGGGCCTTTCGTCCTCTGACTCTCCCTCGTCTCTAATCCTCCATATCTCTCGCTAGCAGAGCAGGTGGAACGTGAGTTTGATAATAAATAAATATATTAATAAAACAAGAAGATGGCAACGTCGTCATCAAGCATAAGCTCTCTAGTAGCTGGCGTTGGCGTGCCTCACATACGTCCTGGGTTTAATCAAAGAGAAAACAACTATTCGATTGTGCGGCCGCGTAGTCATCTGCCCCTCAGCAACCCTTATCATGCCAAGCCTCTTTCCCTTCTTTCTCCTACCACTACCAGGTACTCATCACACCAAGTATATATCTACGTTCAATTTCAATAATTAATTCTAATTCTTCTTGTTTTTGAAGGTGGTTGAGCTCCTCTGAAGCTGTAGCAACACGCAAGGCTGTTACTAGGAAACGTCATCCTTCCGTATTTGGTTTTGGTGAGGGAGGACGAGAACAATTTAGTTGCATCTCTTGCTCTCTTAATCACATCCACTGTAGAACTCGTTCCACATTTGTAAAATCTATACCCAGAGTTTTTCTTGACAAATCTTCTTTTCATTTACGCCACACTCCTCCTCCTGTAAGTTCTCTTACCATTGTTGGATGGACATATTTCAATTTTATGTATGCCCCTTCATACGAGTATGGTCTTGTTAAACTGGTACCGCAGTGACACCTGTTATCAGTATAAATGAAAAATGGCATTAGATTAATTTCGCCTTTTTCAGCGCAAGAATTTGTGTATTTGCTGAGTTTTATTGATTTTTAATTTTATATATCCTTGTTATGTAACTATGCCTATTTTCTTAAATCTAATGCCATTCAGTTTAACTTTCCAAGGAGTTGCAGTTGATCACTTGTATTGTTTCCGGATGAAAAATTTATGCGTGACTTGACTGTTTTACTACCCAATGATGTTTCTTAATCATTTTGCCTTCATTATTCTAGTTTTCTTCATTAATTTATAGTAGAAAAATTCCCTCCCTATCATCTTCTTAAAAATTTTCTGCATGTTTAAATTATCCTTCTTTTTCTCATCTGGCTGATACATTTTTGTGCTGCATCTACCTGTGGGGATCGAAAAGATGTTGTTTTCTTGTTAAATTAGACTCTAATTTTTTGTATCACTGTCATGTGTACTACCTGACAGTGAGAAGATTGTACATAATGTCTTGTTGAGTGAGAATGTTGGCCTTTTCTTGCATTTGTGAATTGGACATCTTTACATCAGTTGTTAGTAACTCTGAAGGATATTTATAGGTTTTTTCTGGTGTGCACCCAGTTTTTACATCCCTTATGCTGTAGAGAATTCTAACTATTTGTAGTTTGTATAATTTTTAGGTGAAGCATGTTCAGGTTCCTTGTGCTACTGTGGGTCCAGATGAGCCACATGCTGCAAGTACAACCTGGCCAGATGGTATTGTTGAGAGACAGGAATTGGATTCATTGTATACTGAACCAGAAAATGCAGCAATAGAGGCATTTTTAACCTCTGAACTTCCATCTCACCCAAAGTTATATCGAGGACAATTGGGAAATGGTCTCCGTTATCTTATTTTACCCAATAAAATTCCGGCGAACAGGTATATGTTATCCTCAAACTATGGATCATACTTTCTAAGGATGCGTTTATTTGTAAATATTTTTTGGTTGAAACTGAGAGATAAGAAAAACCCATGCTAGTGTGTAAATATGATTTTACTTTTCATTCCGGACAACATTATTGATCACTTTTATCTATTCTATTAACAAATTCAACCAACTATATAAGGTTTGCAGGTTGTTGAAATTTTTTTTTTCCTATTGTTGAAACACTTTTACCCTTAGTTTTTTTTTTTATTTATAAATATGAATGTTAAAAATTGTTAAATAGAGTTGGCTGCCCATATTTTAATAGGTGCATGCACCATTGGAAACCAATATGAATCATCAAACATGGACAATTATGATATGTTCTATTTTTAATAGAAATTCTTAGATTTTTACTGAAGTTTGGGACTTGGGATTTTGAAAAAGGTGAAATCAAGGAATCACTTTAGAGGACTGACCCTTGCCCCCATCATATTCATTTTTTTTTTTCCTTTTTTCTTTTTTGGTTCAATAAGATTACTCAAATATCCTTAAATTGGTTGTTATTTAATTACTATTAGGGGTATTTTTGATCTTTCAATATTTGAAATTCCATGCAATTATTGTATTTTCATCTCGGCCAATCCTTGTTTGAGCTTGACATGGATCCATGTTGGGCTCATTTCTTGTTGCCTTCTAATCCCGTTAACATTTAAAATCATCTTAAGTTGCTTGT
Organism: Bursera cuneata; assembly: GCA_026212285.1. Taxonomy (NCBI): domain Eukaryota; kingdom Viridiplantae; phylum Streptophyta; class Magnoliopsida; order Sapindales; family Burseraceae; genus Bursera; species Bursera cuneata. The sequence continues at coordinate 37,060 of JANLJB010031201.1, forward strand.
TTTTATTTTTACGATCATCTTAAATACCTCTCTTCAATTTTAGGTTTGAAGCACATATGGAAATTCATGCTGGGTCAATTGACGAGGAAGATGATGAACAAGGAATTGCGCATATGATTGAACATGTTGCATTCCTTGGTAGTAAGAAACGTGAAAAGCTTCTTGGGACAGGAGCTCGGTCTAATGCTTACACTGATTTCCACCATACAGTGTTCCACATACATTCACCAACTTGTTCAAAGGTATGTCTTTTGTTTTCAGTTTGGAATGTTCATTCTATTCTTGTATCTGTTGTTTTAATTTTCTTTAGTTTGGTCATATTTTCTTATAATTTTCTAATCACATACTCAAAGCACATACTTTTTTAACTGCCTATGCCTAAAACAATATTGGTAACATTTAACAATTTTGAAACGCAAAATGGTTGTGATGCATGTCTGGATATGCATCAGGTTGTGCCTGTAATTCTTACTTATGAAAACGCATAAACATGCATAAGTTTTACCTAAGTTTCATTCTTGAGGGATTCATGTCTTTTTTCTATTTATTGGTTGTATTGGTGGCTCTGCCCTAACAATCAGTAAAGAAGTATGCCTATATTGACATGAACATAATGGTGCTTGTCAGGACTCTGATGAAGATCTACTTCCTCTCGTACTGGATGCCTTGAATGAGGTATTAATAGTTGATTTTGCAATATGATAAAATAAAGGCCTAGATTTATGGGGATATTTCGTTAAGGGTGGGCAAAGAATTGGGTTAACTTGCTTGCTCCTTCTTTATGCTTGCCCTTGTTATTATTTGAAACACAATTACTAGCATCTGTTTCTTTTAGATGTGATCTACCATTTTTTCTTTAAATTCTAAAAGAAAAAAATAAAATAAACTTGAAGATGGTACATTGATGTGTTATTTATTTTTGTATTTCTGTGATGTATACAGATAGCTTTCCATCCAAAATTCCTTTCTTCCCGAATTGAAAAAGAACGCCGTGCGATACTTTCAGAACTGCAGATGATGAATACAATAGAGTATCGTGTTGATTGCCAGGTATGAATAATATCTATTTCTGTTTTACTCCCATCATTATTTTCATCTGGCTGGTCAATATCATTTATTCATGTGAAATTCATTTGTATGTAGTTGTTACAACATCTGCATTCTGAAAACAAGCTAAGCAAAAGGTTCCCAATTGGATTAGAGGAGCAGATTAAGAAATGGGATGTTGATAAAATACGGAAATTCCATGAGCGTTGGTACTTCCCTGCTAATGCAACCTTATACATTGTGGGGGATATTGATAATGTCTCAAAGACAGTTTATCAGATTGAGGTGTGTCACAAATTACTTAATCATTGTTATGTGGCTTACATGGGTCCAAATCATTAAATTTTGAATATATTTATGGGGTCAGAATTTCAACCATGATTTGTTGCTTCCTGACAGGCTGTCTTTGGACAAACTGGCTTTGAAAGTGAGACAGCGTCTGCACCCACTCCAAGTCCTAGTGCATTCGGTGCAATGGCTAGTTTTTTGGTTCCTAAGCTCTCAGTAGGGCTGGCTGGAAGTTTTTCTAATGAAAGATCATCTAATTCAGCAGATCATTCTAAAACAATTAAAAAGGAAAGGCATGCAGTTCGTCCTCCCGTGGAGCATGATTGGTCTCTCCCTGGAATTTGTGCAGATATGAAGCCTCCACAGATATTTCAGCATGAGCTGCTTCAGAATTTCTCAATTAACATGTTCTGCAAGGTCTGGACTATGAAGATTTTTGTTGCCACTTTAATCATTTGATTTTTGCGTGTATAGGGCATTTAGTGAAGGTTCTTCTTTTCTGCTATTTCATTATTTAATTGCTTGCAGTTTATCAACATTTTTGTACCCTTCTCAATTTTCTAGTTTCTTCTCAACTTCAAAGCTAAAATCATCATTTTGCTATGTTTTTTAATCTTTTGATTACTCACTCAATGTATGATGTTGAGTGTAAAACTAAAGAGATAAGTAGCCCTGTTATGATATGAGAGTTGAAGCAAGCCATGGATTCTATATAATATAGTGTTAATTGCAGCTAAATCTTTATTATCACTTGTGTCCTGAATCCTACGAGTTATACCCATTGATGAAATATCTACTGATAAACAACATAGATAATATCGCATTGAAAAATTAAATCGCATGGATTCATTGGAAAGGCTGGTGATGGCATTTTTTATTACTTATATATTGATCATCATATCAATATTTCCTTGGTTTATAGATCTTCTGATGGAGTTTTTTTGCCCCCTGATTCATGTTATTGTTATAAATTGATATTGTGAACTCATATTTGTTCTCTTCCTCTTCTCCCTGATTTTAGAATAGAATTTGTAGTACTAAGAAATTATATTTGCATAAAAATTTTAGATTCCATTGTGATAACTTTGAAAAGCTTGCCAGTGTATTCTGGTGTGGTATATGTCTCCTGCGCATGGCAATTTCCCTTTCATTATTTTCAAAATAAACCTTCAATAAGTTGATTTAATTTCCTTTTTCTCTTTCTTCCCTGAAGCTTTGATGTGAATTTTACTACAGATTCCAGTGAATAAGGTCCAAACATATGGTGACCTGCGAAATGTTTTGATGAAGAGAATATTTCTATCTGCGTTGCATTTTCGAATTAACACAAGATACAAGGTGGGTTGATATTTATGTGTGCAATTTCAATACTCATTGTGAAATGATCTGTTTGCAGGTATCATTATCATCATTTTGCTAAATTTTTTTTTTGGTTAGTTGGTAAACTTTTTCCAAGTAAAAAATTGTGTCTAAGCTATAAAATATAGATTATATCAAAAGTTTAAATAGCTTGATAAATGATTGTAGGCAATGCTTAACATGTCAGTTGGGGAATAATGGTATGACCATTGTGAATGTCTATTTCTAGACAGTGCTTGTGATTTCAGTTGAATGTGGAGTTCTATATATATACAATTATGGTTTCCTAAGACAAGTAGCACAGACAAAAATAAATCTTCAAAGCCAACCTTTTGAAACTTCCTTTTAGTGGTGTTTGAATTATTATTTTAGAAGTTCTTGTGTTCAAATTATATGTTGCATTTCAAGTTCTGTAGTCCTTCAAGAGTTTGCTAATTATTGGAACTTTCAGAGTTCAAATCCGCCATTTACCTCTGTTGAAATGGATCATAGTGATTCTGGAAGGGAAGGATGCACAGTTACAACCCTTACAGTAACTGCAGAGCCTAGGAATTGGCAAAGTGCAATTAGAGTTGCCGTTCAAGAGGTTCGTATTTGTTGCTGTTCTCACTTTGTCTTCACTAATAACTTAATGAAACTTTTGTTCTTTTTTTGATTCTGGTCTTGTTACTTTTTTCTTCTCTTGGGTCTGTTATGTATCAGCTCTAATTGAACAAGTCAAGGTGATGAAGAATCTTTTTTTATATAATTTTTTCAGTTATACCTTTTTATTTTATTCCAGTCATGGAGATGAAGTAACAATTTTATTTTTTTCCCAAGTTGTACCTTTTTTACTTTATTCCCTTCATTTCTATTCATGAAAGGTCTGGTCAGGAGTAATCGTTAGAGACGAATATAATCAGTGACCAGTACAATATCTAGGCTTTAGCAGGCACTGCATGCTTCTTCTGCAATTAGTTGAAGTTGACTTAAATCTTCTTTACCTGCATAATTTAATGCTAATAATATATTTTGTTTGGTGCAGGTTCGAAGGCTTAAAGAATTTGGTGTCACCAAAGGTGAATTAACTCGCTACATGGATGCACTGTTAAAAGATAGTGAACACCTGGCAGCTATGATCAATAATGTGTCATCTGTTGATAATTTGGATTTCATTATGGAGAGTGATGCCTTAGGCCATGCAGTGATGGATCAGAGACAAGGACATGAAAGTCTGATTGCTGTTGCTGGAACAATTACTCTTGAAGAAGTAATATCTACTAACAATTACCCTACCTATGAGCATTTCTGCCACATGATTTATGTTTTCATTATATTAGGTCAACAAAATTATAATTGCCATTGTACTTATTTACTTGTTGCTAATTGAGGTTTGCAAATGAGTTAGGCTGACAGCAAGCTAATCGCATCCTATGTATCTTGTAATTCCTGGAATTTAATAGCGGAATTTGCATGTTTCTTACTGATTTCTTCCAACTTGTGCTCTTTTATAAAAGATCAATTCTTCTGTCTTCTATTCCTTATTTTGCTTTGTGATTCCTATCTGCTTATAAATTATTACCACATTTTGACTTCTGAGTTGAAGATATCTTGGAACTGTAATGCTGGTGAATGTGCATAAATTTGGGGCACTGTTGGTTGTACTGGTGTCAATAGTTACTAAGTTGGTTGTACTGGTGCCTGTAGTTAATAAATCATTTTGCATTTTAAGTGGACTGGTGTGTGCATAAATTTGGGACCATTGTTGGTTGTACTGCTGTCAATAGTTACTAATCATTGTTCGTTGTACTGGTGCTAGTAGTTAATAAATCCTTTTGCACTTTAATTCATGTGGACAGGTGTAATTTTTTAATTGTGGAAGTTGATCCTCTGAATGATAAATACTATAGATTCTGTTATGCATCTTATATTCGAAACTTTTTCTCACTGAAATGTCTTGTCATTATAACTATATGGTGGTGTAGGTTAATTCCATTGGTGCCAAGGTGTTGGAATTTATTTCGGATTTTGGAAGAACTTCTGCATCTGTTCCTGCAGCTATTGTTGCATGTGTTCCAAAGAAGGTGCATGCTGATGGAATAGGTGAAACTGAATTCAAAATATCCTCAAATGAGATTATAGATGCCATAAGATCAGGACTAGAGGAGCCTATTGAGGCAGAGCCAGAGGTACCCTTTCTTTAGAACTTCATTTGAATGATGTATCTATGTGAATGTCTTATTCTGAATTCATTATTGAGTTAATGGCATGGCTTGTTTGGGCAGCTTGAGGTTCCGAAAGAATTGATATCTCTGTCAGAGTTAGAGGAGTTAAAGTTGCAGCGCAGGCCATGCTTTATTCCTCTGAGTCCAGAGTTAGATGTCATAAAAGTGCATGACAAGGAGGCTGGGATCATTCAACGGCGTCTTTCAAATGGGATTCCTATAAATTATAAGGTGTGACTTAGTTTTGTTTGGATTAAACTTTCTTTGCTATTTGATTGCATTTTGGGATGTTATATTATTTTATGTATAAATGGACATATATGTGTGAGTGTAAATTCGTGGCTTAAGATTTTTTTAGAGCATGGAAATGTTTTATGAAGCACCTTTTTTTTAATGTATTTTTTTTTCCTTATGAGCCTTTCTCATTCTATATCTCTCTTTTCATAATATAATTTTCAGTTCTTCAGTTCTTGTTATTACAAAGTATGTATCCTTCAGTTTGGTATTATTCATTACCCTGGAATAAGGAAGATGGCTCTTATCCATGTCTCATTTTTATCTTTTGTTTGTTCACATTGTTAGGGCTATGGGAATGTATAATTGATTTTATCTTTCACATTTATGCCTTGTTGTTCAGATTTCCAAAAATGAAGCTCAAGGAGGTGTTATGCGGCTTGTTGTTGGTGGCGGGCGAGCAGCTGAAAGTTCTGAGTCAAGAGGGGCTGTTGTTGTGGGTGTTCGAACTCTGAGTGAGGGAGGTCGTGTGGGCACCTTTTCAAGGGAGCAGGTAACTGAATTTATATATGTTTTATATTGGTAACTTTTTGATGTGTGTCAAAATATTCATAGAAACTTGAAAAATTATAAAATAGAATGCTAAAGAACATATGGCCAAACCAAGAGTTGTAGGTTTTTGTTGTAAGATTTTACTCTAAAAGAAAAGAAATGAAAAGAAAAAAGCTGGACTATGAATATCAGATGTAAAGATGTATAATGTAGTAAACTGAGTTAATTTCCATGAAAGAACCATTGGCCTTTTCTCCCCTTTGTACCCTTCTATTCTATTACTTCTTTCGTAAGCACTATTTCAGTTAGGATGGGGTGTGACCTCAAAGCGTGGCCCGGAGTTATTACTTCACGTAATAATTTTGCATACTAGATATTACCCTACAAAATGAATTATTTAGTCCTTTTGCTCATATTGTTTACAAAGTTGTATTGCTATTTATTTTATATGTATTGTAATTTAATAGTGGGGACGCTTCTCATTACTATAGTTTCCCCATTCCCTGCAATGCTGTTTCTCTGATATATGTTTAATTACTCTCAAGGTTGAACTCTTTTGCGTAAATCACCTAATAAATTGCTCATTGGAGTCCACTGAAGAATTTATTGCTATGGAATTCCGTTTTACTCTAAGAGACAATGGCATGCGTGCTGCTTTCCAGTTACTCCATATGGTGCTTGAGGTAATCCTATTCAACCATAATCTTTACTCTGAAAAAAGCATGTCCTTATTAACAGCTATGCAAGAACATATTAGCAAAACATGTATCTATTTCTATGACTTAGTAGTAGTTTCTGTTTATTCATTTGCATAGTGGTGTTTGGTGACTTGCAGCATAGTGTCTGGTTGGATGATGCATTTGACAGGGCTAGACAGTTGTATCTTTCATATTATCGGTCCATTCCCAAGAGCTTGGAACGTTCAACAGCTCACAAACTAATGTTGGCGATGTTGAATGGAGATGAGCGGTTTGTGGAGCCGACTCCAAAATCATTACAAAATTTAACGTTGAAATCAGTAAAAGATGCAGTTATGAATCAATTTGTGGGTAACAACATGGAGGTGGGTAATATCTACTGTTGATATCTTTTTGATGACCATTGCATCTCAGCATGACATTTCTAATCATCTAAGAGGTGTTCATTGCCAGGTAAGTATTGTTGGGGACTTCTCAGAGGAGGAGATTGAGTCTTGTATTCTCGACTATCTAGGAACAGTTAGAGCAACAGGTGATGCTGTCAGAGAGCATGAATTTAGTCCTATCTTGTTTCGACCAGCTCCATCAGATTTGCAACATCAACAAGTGAGAATTGAATAAGTTATTTTTTCGATGTAGTTTTCAATTTTCTAGATATTAAAAAATAAGGAATGTGTATGAATTATCGTGTTAAAACTTTAGCCAAGTTGGGTCTCTCCTTAGAAATTTGCATGTTGGTTGACCATAATTTTATTTCTTAAAACCATATAATCAGTATTTGCATTGCTTGCATTCAGGTATTCCTGAAGGACACAGATGAGAGAGCATGTGCCTACATCGCAGGCCCTGCACCAAATCGTTGGGGTTTTAAAGTTGATGGAGAAGACCTGTTTGAGTCACTTGGGGATACGCCAACTGCTAATGGTGAGATTATGCTCGATAATCGAAACTAGTCACTCAGAAGTTAAGAAAAAGAAATAATGCTGCTTGTTCTATTTAGAATTTTTGCTTTCACCAAAGAAATATAGAACACGAACAGTACCTTTGGTTAAGACTTTGCTCCACATTTCTGGAAATTCCATCTCTCTTTTATTTTTTTATTTTTTTGGGATGTCATGAATTTATATGGAGGTGTAAAAAATATTTGGGCAATTTGGATGATAATTAGTAACTTCTCTATCAATGTCACTTGGTTTTTCAGATGTGAACTTGAATGTAGGATAAGGTAGATGTTGCATTCTGTTGCTATTCTAGTTTTAACATGGTGAAGCAGTGAAAGGTAGGTGCCTTGCTTTTTCACATGCATGCATTGAGTGAATAATTTATTTTATTTGGTTATTTATGTCCTAGTGCTGTTTTATAAGATTTATTATTTTTGGAGTGCAAGCATTTTAAGCTTTGATATGCCCATTCATGCACCATTAACTGTAATTTATATGCAGATGTCCAACCAAAAATTGTCGAACCTCTTATGGAGGGGAAGAATGTTGAGAATGATCAACATACAAAACTTCACACCCATCCCCTTTTCTTTGGCATTACAATGGGTCTGCTGGCTGAGATCATAAATTCTAGGTAATACCTCCGGTAGCTTGCACAAAGTACAACACGTCATAGAACTGATGGATGAGTGTGTTCCTTCATGCACGATGCAGTATCTTGTATCAATGTTCATCAACTAATGTGTTAGTGGCAAAACTGTTTCTTAGTAACGGGCTTCAGTAATTTGTCAATTTTGGATAAAATGGTTAAGAATCACTATAGGAATAAACAAATTGACAGATAAGGCATTGGACATCTGAGAATTTTATCTTGCTATGTCTTTCTGATTGTGATAAACATAAACAAGAATTGGCAAACTTGGATCTTGAGTGCTGGTTTTGCCCACCTCGAGTACGATGTATCATATATCTATTCCAGGCACATGGAACTTAATTCATGACAAAAACAGATGACTCAACACGGTTGTCTTTTTTTTCCCCCTAGTTATGTTGATATGTTGGTTGATAGTCTTATTAGATAATATGTTTATTAGTACTTTTGAGTGACAGTTAAACAAAATTAATCTGTTCTTAGACATTATTTAGAGCATGAAATTTTTCCTTGAGCTTGGTACAGGCTTTTTACAACAGTCCGAGATTCTCTTGGATTAACTTATGATGTATCATTCGAATTAAACCTGTTTGATCGGCTTAAGCTTGGATGGTATGTGATATCTGTAACATCAACTCCAGGCAAGGTGAGATTTTGGTTTCCATAAATCTTCATCAGGAAGTCTTCTGTCATTTCTGACCTCTTACCAGCTTTTTTTCTTATATAAAATCCAGGTACAAAAAGCTGTTGATGCATGCAAGAGCGTTCTTAGAGGCTTGCATAGCAACCGGATTGTTCGAAGGGAGCTGGACAGGGTCAGTTGTCATACATCCATCCTATACCCTTTTATGTTACCACATAAATCAAAGCATTTAGTTAGTACAGATAATTACACCCTCCTCAGGACAGCTCTGTGTTTAAAGTTACTTTTCTCTGTGGGATTTAAAAAAAAAAAAAAAACCAGTAGTAAAGTTAATATGGTGCATCTATTGCAATTCACAGGCAAAGCGAACCCTCCTCATGAGACATGAAGCTGAGATTAAGTCAAATGCCTATTGGCTCGGATTGTTAGCTCACCTCCAAGCTTCTTCTGTTCCAAGGAAGGTATAGAGGAAAGCCTTAGAGCTTGATAGCCCATTCTTGAGTTTAGTTCTTATCTTTCTAATTGATAAAAGAAGAGATAATAATTTCTACGTCCAAAGTTCATTGTAATTAAAAAAAAAAAAAAAGAAGAAAAAGGAAAATGGTTGTCACTTAAAACTTTTTCTAGAATTTCTTAAGGTCTATTGCTTTTGTATGGCTGTGGTGTTCAGGACATATCATGCATTAAGGATCTTACTTCACTATACGAAGCTGCTACTATAGAGGACATATACCTTGCATGTGATCAGTTGAAAGTGGATGAGGACTCTTTATATTCATGTGTTGGGATTGCTGGGGCTCAGGCTGGTGAAGATGGTACTGGTAAGGACATATTATCCCTTGTCCTTATGCCTTTGGAATAGTTGAATTAAGTGAATTAATAATTAATGAAGAGTACTTCATCTTGAGGTATAAATATAGTGAACATGCTTTTGATTTCCAGCCATGAGAGTTTGAATATTCTCTGCTAGGTGGATTGACATTTGTATGAAACATGAACCATTTTAGTGGAGGACTCCTGACATGAAATATTTGTTTCCCTTTTTCTATTCCTTTTCTGGGTTAAGCCATGGTTACCTTTCTGTTCATCAGTGTAGATCAATCTATGAATTTGCTATTTTTCATAAGAATTTTGTTTTGCAAGAGTTCTCTCCTGAGTTGCATATAATTTATATTGTGCAGCTTCATTAGATGAAGAATCAGATGGCGTTCAGGGAGTTCTTCCTGTGGGGCGTGGCTTATCTACAATGACACGGCCAACAACATGACCTCACTAGATCTCCTTATTGCTGTTGCATGGTGAGAAGATACAGGCATAAAATATGTGGAATGGAATCTCACTTTTTTTAAATTTTTTTTAGGAAAATGAAGGCATAAAACTTAAAAAAATGGGGTTACAAGTATAAATTGGACCACATCTACCAAAAACTATACGATTATGCCTTAAAAAAATGGGGTTACAAGTATAAATTGGACCACATCTACCAAAAACTATACGAAGGAAAAGCCCTCTCCCTTGAACAAACCAAAAAATCCATAATCATACAACTCTGCCTCCAAGACCAAATCAGAAATTAAAGTAGTGGGCATGTCTGGAATCCCTGTTGTCGAGGAAATTGGATTAGGAGAGATAATGGTTACTTTTACTTAGGGCCATGCTGAAAGTCTTGTAGTGTGAAACCATCGGGCTAAATTCTGTTCTTTAGTTGCCTGCCACAGCCAGTACAATGATTTCTGGTTTTAGGGATATATGTTCCACTAAAAGAAGTGGACTGTCGATGGTGTTCACTTTATTTTTGCCGTTATTGTCAGTTTCTTCTATGTCATGTTATAAGAATTATGACTCGTATTGTAATTTGTTTTGTTAGGGAAAAATGCGAGAAGCCTGCATCAGTTGACATAGACGGTTCAATTTGCAAACTCATAACAGAACAGATAATCATGTAAATCTGCTATGTGAATAGAGCCAAATAGAGCGAACCTGTGAATAAGGTGTTTTGATAGAATTACACCCATTTGATTCTCCTTTTGATCAATTCTGCTACTTGTAATCAGTGGAAAGGCAAGATTTTTGGTATTATTCCTCTTACATGCCGATAAGAGTTACTAAGCATGTAATCATTGGAATTCAAAAGATTTACCATCCAGCTCATAGCCGATAGATGCAGATAGAAATTTGTCTAATTTTTACATTGGCTGAAAGCCCAACGGTAAGAACATGTTATTGATTGTAATTCAAATTATTTATTAACGGTTATAGAAAATTTTTCCGGTTTTTGCATTAAATTGTGCTATGTTGGCTTCAGTGATTATGTAGTTGGCTTCAGTGATTATGTAGTTTTTTCTTATTGCTGATTGTAACTTATACACATTGGAGGACGGCATATTGCAAATTCAAAGAATATGTGGTTGTAGAGAATCGGGAAATAATTTCATACGCAAAATGCAAGCCAAATTCCCAATCCCCTTCCCTTGTGTTTCAGTCTCACTAATGGTCAATGTTTAAAGGAAAAAAAAAAATCTTTTGCTAGATAGAGTTGGTCACTACTAAACCATTTCCTTCAATCTTTATCTACTCCGTTCTACTTATCCATGTTTTTGAGATCAAGGTTAATAAATTTACAGCTAGATAAAACTTCCATTCAGAGAATGCTTAAATTGCTTTCAAGTGCTTACAAGGCCATTGTTGCAACTTATATCAGCTAATTGTTCATTGGAGTTCAATTGCGTGTTGCCCAATAATATATACGTAGATGCATCCGATGTTTAGCACATAGAGAGACGCAAAGTTAGGATCACTGAAAATACACTCATCAATCAGCGAGATCAGGCTACACCTGAGAGAGAGAAAAGGTTAGATCACAAGGTTAAGATCATCCCATCGATCACAGAGATCTCCAAACAGAAATGTTTGACAAAAGAAACCAGCAAATTAATACATATGCAAGACAACTGATAAAATATTTCTGCTCTGATCCTCAATCATGCCATGCGAAATCTCCTCTACCTTCTCTCAAGCTTCTTCCTCTCCTGTAGTCAATTTCTGCATCAGAACTTGACAAACCAAGAGGATATTTTCTGCTGATTCTAGATGATCCCATCTTTGAAAAAATATCCTCTTCATCAGTGAGAAAATGACTACCAGGTGAGCTTGATCCAGAGACATCAGCAGGTTGCCTCCTCGGTTTATTCCCTGGGTCATGCATTGAGAGACCAGTATTGCCTGCAGGCAATAGTGTGCCATAATAAGGAGATCCAATGAGACAATGGAACAGAAAAATTGTGAAGAAAATGTTGGAGAAATGGGGTAGGACAAAAATTAATTTATCATTTTCTTCAAGAAAACAATTTAAACCTGGGATGGTTTATGTTTGAATAAATAAAATCTAGGTTGAACATGCAAAATTCCTCCACATTACTTGCGTAAAAAGAAATAAATACCGAATATCCTGCAGAATTCTACCAGCTATCATTGCTGAGGGCATAAACCCCCTTTTTTTGGCTAAATGAACTGTAAAAGCTTATTGAGGGTTAGGTTTGAAGTGACTTTTCTAAGACTCCCTACTTTCCTCATTCATGGTTTATCAACAAACAGGTAAGTAGAAAATTTTAGATAAAAGTAATGAGACTTCACCTTCATTTCCATCACATGATACTGTTACTCCATGGAACAAACCCTCATCAACAACTGATTCTGATTTAAGGCTTTTCTGACTCATTAAGTTTCTCTCTTTTATATGTCCTTTTTGTCCTCCATCCAAAGAGTCAGGTTTTACACTTGCATCAAAGGCAGTTTTATCTGAGGTAAAAGGCGTCATGGTAAATGAGTCTTCCATAATGTCAGAAATCTCCACATACTGAGTAGTAGTGATGATTTCATCAGCACTAAATCCAAATGAAGCTCTGTAAGCTTCTAGTTCTTCCACATCTTGCTTTGGACTTTTAGTGTGCCTGTTCTGATGCCCATTTGCACCACTAGAGTAAACATCTGAATCCTTTGAAACACTTAACCTCCCACCGGTGTGAGGAAATGGTGGATTATGATCTAGATAGAATTGTGCAAATGTTGCAGGACAGAAAAAGTTTGTATCCTGAGAGACCCTGGAGCCAGCAGCAGTGTCATGCCCATAAAGTCGACCAGAACCACTTCTTGAATATTTGCCATTCTGGGGAGAAACTGAAGGATCCCATTGAGGAGGGAACTCCCTTTCAGGAAAAGATGATGACAGACATTCACCTGAGGTCCTTGAAATAGGTGATATGAGACTGCTAGCAGGACTTCCAGGATAAAGAGAATATGTTGCTTGAAGATCATTTGCAGCAATGTAATTGGTCTTATCAGTGCTTTTGAGATCCATGGAAGATGTCAAGAACCGAGCAAAAGGCACATCTGGGGAAGAGGGAGTAGTGAGGTGTGCCAACTCTGGTGGAGGGGTGAGAGGAGCCGTGGATGGCTCAGTTGTGAAAGTTGAGAAAACAGGGGGGGAAACCAGTTGTGTTTCATGGGCATACGGCCCTGTGGCAAACATCGTTGATGAAGGACCACCAGGTGAGTTGGCAGATAATGACAAGAAACAACTAGGTGACTGAGCTGTTGAAGGAAGTGCAGAATTTGTAAATGAAGCTGGTGAAGAAGGCGGAGCTAGAAGTGATGGAGCTAGAGTTGTAGCTTGGTTGGTCAAGCCAGCAGCTTGAGGTCCGTTTGGCTGGGCTGCAGGCACATTGCCCTCGGGCATACGAGATGCAGGTACAATGCGCTTTCCACCTTTCTGGGCACCAAAACAAGAGAAAGCCCCCAAACATCCACCCCATCTCTTTCGCTGCCAATAAAGTCAAGCATTCAGACTGGATTGCCAATAAAAAAGAAAAATCAAATACCAGACATCCTTTCAAAAGAATAGTTATTTTCATTTTTCATTTGGCAATCCTGTCTACGTAATGTGTGGACTCAGAGGTTCAAGGCTAAATGCATGCTGTAGGATATATATATGCAAGCGCATTACTTACATACGTAAGTCAAAGTTTGCAACAGAAAAAACTAATTCCTTTAAGGTTGCTGAGAAGAAATAAAATCAGTTGCTTATAGGACATGGAGAAGTTTGTTAAGTGACAGTTTACAATAATCTACCCCATTTAAAATTGATGATTGGATCTCAACATTACCTACAGTTTGGCTAGTCAAAATTTAAGTTGATTGGGGATCGAGAATTCAGTCCAATTAAAGTCCGAGGTCGTGGCGATTGAATAGTTAGCTAGGTACCAACAAGGCTAATAAAATACTTGAAGGATTTCTTTTTGATCAAATGTGTGTATGAAATGGGAGCGGAAGGAGGAGAGGCAGAGAGAATGTAGTTATGCATAGTCATAGTCATAGATGATGCAAATAATATGCAAAAGAATCACTTGACAGTTAATTGGTAATTGGCAGATAGATAGATACATGTTTGAAAGGAATAGGGAACAAGAATTAATTGTAGAATCCGAAACTACTTAGTTAATAGTGTTTTTTTATATTTTACATAATAATTGGAGGTGTTTGAAACGCCATTAGATCTGCAGAGAGTTGATGCTCCATTGGATGGGAATTTGAAGTGATGTTTGAGGTTGAATGTGTGATACAACTTTTGAAAAGGATATATTCAGAGTGATGTAATGTTGACTTAGCTGCAATGTCCATGTCCGTGCCATCAAGGGGAAGGATAGCATAAACAGAAGCAAATGCATGAAGCGTAACACAAAATTAGGGAAAAGGAAAAATAAAAAGAAGAGGTGAGGTGATAGAGAATAGAATAGATCAGATCAGGTGAGATCTGAATAAGAAGAAAAAAAGAAGGCCAGATCTGGATAACAAAATGCCTTTAAAGAGAGTCAAATGGAAGAATAAGTAAAGAAATTAGAAAGCATACCCGTTCTTGTTGAGGAAATCTATTCTGCTCAGACCCCATTACTCTTACACTCGGTTCCTACTGAAACCAACCAGTAGCTAGTCGAATTAGTATGAGTGAGAGATTTTGAGTTGGGCTGCAGCTGCTTCTGCTTCTATTCTTAACCCACAATCTCACATTCCTTTCTTTCTTCCGATAAGAATAAGATTAAAAGATTTAGAATTGATTAAACCAACTCAGACCTTCCTTTTTAAAGGCGCTTTAACCAGAAGCTGACACCATGTAGATTTTGCTTCTCTGATGCAACAAACAAGAGGAGAGAGAAAAAGATCCATTTATTATTATTAGTATTATTATTATATTAAAAATGATAGATAGATAGAAATCTAAAGACAAGGAAAGACAAAAGTAAAGCTAAAAGAGACGCCAACGACGGAGATAGTCAGAGAAAGAGTCTAGTCCAGGACTAGGCCTAGGAGGATTGGATTGGATTAATACACTATTTGCTTGCTTTTCTTTCCTCTTTCTTTCTTTAATTAAATTAAATTAAATTATTATTAACGAGTATCACTGTTACTCCCCATGAGAATGAATGAGAACGAGGAAAAGAAAGAGAGACAGACAGACTGGGGGGCTACCGCTGGACATTAAAGTTTGAGCTGGTGGGGTGGGTATGGGCTTTGGGATGGACTTGGGTGGGACCCTATCATTGCAATTGCAATTGCAAATGCAAATAAAATGGATTGGAATTCTTCCCATCCATCCTACTTCTCTCTCACTCTCACTACCATTTCCACTACACACCTACCTACTTAGTATTATCATCACATCATAACCCGCATTCATTCATTCACATTATAAACTGATTCTATTGTTATTAATTCTTAAAATCTAGTAAATTTTAAAGCCCTTTTATAATGCGGTTGTAATTAGTTAATACTTACTTTTACACATCAAAATCCCTTTCAGTTTCAGCTTTCTAAATTTCAGTACATTTCTATAAAGATATCAACAAATCCCCCCAGCTTCAGAGTGCTAGGGCTAGTGCTAGAGGAGCCAGTACATTATCTAACATATTATGTCTTTTTGGACTAAGTGAACATTAGAAAATCATCTTGTGTTTGGTATGGCAACGGCAATTTGCAAGATAATCTTCAACAATCATTATTTCATCGCTGCTTGATGATTTTGTTTTCTTTATCCAGCCAGGATAGGAAGCAAAAGGTAGATTCAGAAGATGCTACTGCAAGCATTGAACAAAAATTACTTGTTGCTTACCTATAATTAATTAATAGATAGGAGAAATAAATATTATATATATATATAGTTGATCAAAGATGACAGAAAGAAACTGAAACCCATTAATAGTCCAGTCCTATCCAGCAAAACCCTCCTCCTTTATCCGGGCTTGGGACCGGCTGTGTATGCATACATCAACATTAAACAAGACACAGGCGGAGTTACTTTTAATGTAATGCAAAATCTTTCATCCTGCGTCCCAGTCCCACTAAAGCAAGCTTTAACTTTGTTAATTCAACATTAGGCACTGCCCTACGCTTACCATGGCTTCTCTTCACTTCATTGGGCTTCCCAGTTTCTTATCTTAGCCCACCCTACCACTACCAAGACAAATTTTATCAAGAAGCAAAATCCTACCCTACCGTTACCGTACCTTCTCATATTTTCTTTTTTCGAATATTTATAAAGAGATTAACACTAAAACAACTTGTGAGAAATTTTCAATTATCTATGTTCTCTTGTCATCAACAACAAAGGGAAAGCACACATTTTCCAGGACATACAAGGACTGTTCTCTCAGGACTCTAATCGGGGAGAAACAGCCTTTGATTCCATTCTTTGGGATTGAAGGGATTACTTTGTCCTTTTCTTGGAGGGCGCCTTAAGTGAAGGACAGCCGCAGTAAGCTCCTGAGGGGTTAACATTTGATTATAAAAGGGGAGAGTGTGTGTGCAATAATAAGAATGCCTGTACACCTATTATTTGATCAACTAGAATAATGCTAAGCACAACCCTGACATTTATTTAAAGAAGAAAAAAAAAAGATTATAAAATGTTATCCTCATAAAAATAAAATTACGGGCAGATTAGCAAATAAGTTAAAGAGTTTTAAAATAATGAATCTCATTTCACCGAAGCAACCTTGTATTGCAGTTCACTTAAATCCACTACCATGTCTACGAGATACAGAACTATAATGTAATCAACCAACCAAACCATCAAATTAATTTATTAGTACACAAATTCGATTTAATCAATAAGAATGAGTTATCTGAACTAAAATTTGATAAATTGAATTAATTAATTAAAACGAATTGCAAATAAAATTTTCACAGCATTTCTAGAAACCTAAATCCTACCAAGAACTGAAGAATCTTCTGTATAGCATATGAACCCCTTCTCATTTAGTTTGAAGCGACAATAGGGTCTCTGAAAACAAAGAACTTGCTTAATTAAGAATTTGGATTTATTAATAATATAATTTATTTATTTTTGACATAAAAGTGTTTTAATATTTTTGAAAACACTTTTTTAAGTTAAAACATTGAGCTCTAAAAACAAGAAAAAACAAAAATTTCTTTAGCATATAATGATACAAAAAATTAATACAACTTCAAACTTTTGAATTGTAAAATTAACTTTTATAAAAGGGAAATTACATTGACCCCCCAATTACATTTTGAGAAAAAGACTTTTACCTCCAGACTTTTGTTAAACTAATACTTATCCCTAAAACTAATACTTACTCCCAGATTTTTAGGGGATAAATGTTAATTCTTACAAAAACAGTGATAATTTTTTTAGAGTAAATATTAATTTAACAAAAATCTGTTGATAAGTATTTTTTTAAAATTTAATTGAGGGTCAAAGAAATATCCCCTTTAATTATTATTGAAACGCCACCCTCGAAGAGAGCTGTAATTAATAACTGTTGACAACATACTATATTTTTAGGTCAAGGATAATAGTAACATATATCATGTTTGTTTGATATGACATTTGATTAATCATAACAAACTTGAATTGATCTCTTGCAACCGGTAAAACCGACCAGTTAAATAGTTGATATGGATCTTATGGGTAATCATATTTTACTTTACTAGCACACCCGATATCTTTTTGTGGTAAATTTCTTCAGATGGTACTTCCCTTATTAAGTTGTACAATAACAAGCCATGAATGGGCGTTGTTGTAAGCATATACAACCACTGTAATTTTAATAAATGAGGGTGGTAAAGCAGATACATACCTTAGGGCATAAAAAAAGGCATCCTCCTGCCTCTAAGGTGGCAATTCTAGTTGATCTACTCCTGCATACAACCAAAGTAGAAAGCAAATAATAAAAACGTATGAAATAAATATAACCTCATAACAAATTTTTTTACGGTTTAGAAGAGACAAGTGCACACCCACAGGGCAGGCTTCCGAATGAAGCTGCGTACTTCCTATTAAAAGAATGAATTTTGTATAACATAACGATGGAAATACGGAGGTAAATCCATGTCCTCATCCATCATCCCACCACTTTTAAAACATTCTCATAGCTTGTTTCCGGCACATAGGCATTCTATATCATGATCTGCCCCAGTTAATTGTTATTGAAAACTTTACATAGTCAACACAAATAACTGTACCCTCTCTTTTACAAGTCCCAGGTCAGGTCGGTCAACAGTATAGTAAAATCATACACATTTCCATTCACAGTTCACACTATGCCCAATGGATTGATTGGCTCCAATAACGGCAGGAAAATTTCACCAAATGATAAAAATTCACAAGTGCCAGATAAATTTCAACAAAAACCAAAATTTCAGAGAGATCATCATGCAGCTCAAACTTGGTTCCAGCATTCAATTCAAGATCTCAGCAAGTAATAGTCAAATAATTAGTACATGTACTAAATTTTTGGGTCCAAAAATTTTCTTTCACAATGGTTGGTACACGAGCAATTGAGCCCTCCCGAAGTAAAATGCCAGGTACAAAAAATAAGGGCGAAAATATCCAGTTTTTTCTCAACTTCTCTGTTTTCCTGTGAAGGAATTAAAGACAAACATTTTGACCAGCTAGAAGAATTGTCACCACTAACTAGTATCACTATCATTGGAAAGGATCAATATATATATATATATATATATATATATTCAATTTATTAATATTTTTATTAAACAATCAAATAATGCATGTTTGTACAAAATTTGCTTTCCTGACAATGTTGGGTTAGCAAGTAAACAATAATCTGATTTACAGTTCTAAGAGAAGAAACTCATCTGCAACAGAGAGCTATCTACAATGATTGCACATGTCAGTAGTTCACTTCCAAGAGTAGTGAAAAAACTCAAATACGAAACAATGACCCAATGCAGTTATACGGCTTTTTGACAACGGCGATTTTAAACCTGAAACAGCATAATAACTTAAAAGCATCAATAACCATGCAGAGATGGATCAATAGGTTTTCAACAATAAAAAGCTCTATAGCATTGTAAAACAATTTCCAACAGAATAAAATAAGCGTAACCCAATTCTTAAATTCTCTACTTAGAGAAAAGGAAATATACATCAACGGCAATTATTATCTTTTTTAAAAAAAGAAAAATCTAAACAGAAATAGAAGTAGTAATTGCACAATATGGTAATTACGCCAATGCCCATTTTTTTACGGCAATCTCAAAACTCAAAATGAGACTCCAATCAGAACATTGCCTTGATGGTAAGCTTAAACCAAAATCATAAGGGTAATTGACACCATTTTTACTACCAAAACCTCATACAGGCATATACGTGAACAAGATATTCCACAATGGAAAAAAACTACTACGACTGTGCTCCCCTAAGAGCTGGAAAATTATCACACAGCAAGTGCTTCTCTAAGGGTACAATGCAAACGACCAGTATCACCCGAACATTAATCTGTGTCAGGGAATCAATTATTAAGCTGTAAAAATATGCAAGGATGATGACAATGGGTATTGAGTTACTATCACACCAATTGCATAATAAGTAGCAGAGCTCTTTTATGCTATTACAGATTGATGATTGACGGTATGCTGGACAAAGTAGCATGCAAAAGTATACCTTTACCATATTAACACTACTTTTTTGCATCATTTTTTACTTGAAATCACTATATCAGAACATTTACATACCAAAGTCATTTCCAGCATTTAATTTGCACCACATAAATTGTAGATTCTCAGAAAATACACAAAATTATCGATGGATCCCCATATTTTAAAATTTAATTTACGAGAACCCCACAGAAAAAAAAAATGTTTATTATTAAAATAAAAATCAATTGATTGATAAAGAAACAGTTTGGTGTAAGAAATATACAATTGATGATGAAGTCTGCCATGATGCACTCATCTTTGTTACACCATCCGACAAAATTTGCAGACAGCAAGCTATTTGGTGACAGGACAACCATAGTTCATTCAAAATGTCAGCTACAGAAATTGAATAATAACGAGTAAGTTGGAAGAAAAAATAAATAAAAACTGAGAAACACACAACAAAAGTCTCAACACATTTATCTGCATGATATCACAAAATAAAGCAAATATATATCAACAATTCTTCTACACTAAAAATTTCAAGGCCTGCATAAGTAAGAATATTACTAGAAATATTATTAGATCATCATTCACTACTCTTGGAAGTAAACTACTGGATTAAATCACATGTCATATTTAATCCTTCAATTAACTGATTTAATCTTTCAATTAGATAAAAGACCCAACAGGTTTAAATCACAAGAAATCAGTTAATGGAAGGATTCCATTGTCATATCAACAGACAAAAGACCAATATAGCCCCATTAGTCAGATGGTCCAAAAGATGAAACTTTGTGAACAATTAACTAATGAGACGAAATAATTTCCATTATCAGGTCATTCATTCAGTTTAACAGCTAGATTCTGCTCTTGAATCTCTCAAGATTATGAAAACATTACAGGAAATCACGCATCAAAATTCAAGCTCCTAACATAATTATTAACATTAAAGTGATTTGGAATTATATTAACCTCTCCATTATTGGACAGCTTGGAGAAAACCCCAGAATGGGTTAATCAGAACGCAGCACATGAATATATATCAAGTTTATGTGTGCTGCCCAAGGGCTGTTAACAATATCAAAGAGCAGTAACACAGGTAGTTGGCTATATTTTGATGCTAGGCTAACCAATATGACGAGGGAGAGGAATTTCCTTTATGCAAGCAGGGTTTTGATTGCAGAACCATAGAGCATTAAAGAGAAGAAATATATAGAAAAAGAGAGAGTAAGTACTCAATAAACAACTTAAATCTCATTGAAATTCATAACACACGATTTAGAATAAAAATACAGAAGAGTTTTGACTTCTTTCATAACGGCACTAGATTTATCATAAGATTTTAAAAATCTCAACACTTGTGAAGTTGGGCTTAGAAATGAAGAGAATTCGCTTCTGGAGGAGGCGTTGTTTAAATAAGTATCATTTATGCTCTTTATTTTCCCAAATTTATAGACTGTGAAGACACTTATAATCTAACCATCAAGGATGAGTAGTCAAACACTCTTCTTCCTGGATTGGGATGGGAACTTTAACTTCATGTGGATATTGATTGATAGAAAAATCAAAGAACACAGCCCTTTTAGCTATGGTGGATGAATTTCCTCGAATCGGATGAAAAAGGATACAAGAATTTGGAAGCTCTATCCATCCAGATTGTTTTCATGTAAATCCTTCTTCAAATTGGCTAATTTATGACCAATCTCTTAGTCTTTTCCAGCCAGCACGCATGATTCGCGATGCCAGTAAAGTCAAGATATTTGCTTGGGCCATCTATTAGTAAAATCAACTAAGACTACATTATTCAAAGAAGGTTGCCAAACTGTTATTCATCCCCTCTTGTTGTGAATTGTGTTGAAGAAAGAAAATCGAAAGTATAGATCACCTTTTCTTGCATTACAATTTCTTTTTAAGTTTATGGTATAACCTTAAACAGGCAACAAAAATTAAGTAGGTCATCCTAGACTCTTGAAACGACTTTCTTTCATAAGATTTTTATCGCTTTACCAAAGGAAGATGCAAAAATCTTATGGAGTTGTGTTGTTTTAGCTACTTTGTGGGTGTGACACATCATATAACCAAATAAGACTCCATGGACACTAAACAGAGACAAAGCCACCAGAATATTAAATTACTGAAACATGGCTGACCAATGACGATACTACTAATGACAATTTTTCCCATTCCAAAAAAAGTTGTCATTGTGTGGGCGAAAAGTCTTACTCTTGACTTCAGAAGATAGCATTAATATCTTCTAAACCCATTAATGAAGAAGCATGACTCCAACCAAGGAAGGATCTAGGTTTATGAACTAGGACCAGCTTAACAAATACATACAAACCACCCTATGAGTCTACTTCTCCACGTGCTTCATGGTCCATTGTTTTTTGCACAATAACTGAAAAACAAACACATAGTTGCTTTTTTTGTTTTCCCCCTAAACCGTACAAATTATCACTAAGAGTGCACCTAAATATGCATAATATCCTTCCCGAAGGCAGCATAATAATAAAAATAAGAAAACCACCGCAAAATATCAACACAAATAAATGTAACTAGTGGATGAATGACTAAATTACAGTCAACCAACATATAATGAAATAAGCAGGCACACATACAAATATAATATAAAAAATAAAAGAAATAATTACATACCAACAATATCAATCATTCTATACTCTACACAGTGTGAAACAGAGTTAAGGCAAATAACCTGCAAACATAAACATGTTAAGATAAGACAGTATATATATGGATCTTGAAATAAAACCCAGTTGAAGGAACAATCCTATATGGTACATACCAGAATTGACAACTTGAAGTGATTCCTAATTTAATGATCCACGGCATCTGAACAAAAGAAAGAGGAAAAAAAATAGTAAATACCATGCAAACTTAACAAATTGTAACATGAATACTAAGTGATGACAGCTTTCACACAATGCCTCAAACTTCAATAAAGTCTTATTTTCAAGGAAATACTAATGGCATCACTGTATCAGCCTCATTATTTTGTTTGATGTTGCTTGTGAAGAAATAGGGGGAAGGGGGGAAAATTAAGAAAACTACTACAGCATAGAAAGTTCCAATCATAACACATACAGACGTGGGCTGCAATTTCATCTTACTTTTTAGAACCACAGTTGCACGGAATCTTTTTCTCCTCCAACGGGAATTTGTAGTTGTAAGTAATTTCTTCACCAGCAGCTATGTGCCTTTTCGCATAAATGAAAATTTTCTTTTGACCCTCAACAGTTATAACTTTGGTATAGCAATTAGGCTGCAAAGCAATTATTTAAACATAAGAACAACTGTACATACCTTGCAATTGAATAAAACAAGTGCACATAATTGTTTCATGCTACCTCACAAGAATGGTTTATAAATCTAGCAATCCCACCACGCTTTGTAGCATCAACCTGCAGAGTAAAGGGAAGTTACAAACCAAAAACCTACTTCACCCTCATAATGTGAAACAAACTTTATGAAAAGAAAAGGCTTGGAAGGATGCATGTCTTGCACAATTGGAGACCATTGCAGGTCATGGTAGCTTCCCAATGTCTATACATATTGCTTCTGTGTATTGCTCAAGTGAGCAGGCATTCCTTTCTCATATGAACCACATCAGATTAAAAATTTAGCTAAAATATACACTTGCTCACTATTGCTGCAATACCTACCACATAACCATCATCTAGTCTAAAAAGGTAACTGCTGCCAATTCCCATCTTCTCATAATGACGTTCACGTATATCAGATATCTGTGAAGGTCAATAAAACTAATTAATGGAAGTCTATGAAGGGAAAAGGAAATACATTAGGAAAAAGTTGAACCAAACTGAAGCAAATGCACATGGAAAATGAAGCAACTACAGTTAATTCCTGTTAAAAGAAACTGCAACCATTATTTGGAAGTCTCCAAGTCAAATACCCGGGGACGAATAAGCTCTCCGACATATTCAATGACGAAGTCCTCTGATTCGATTGGCTCCAGTGCAACAAGACCCCAGTCATGTATCTTGCTCCGCTGGAAACGTAGACGCTTTTTTCTTGCCTACAGCCAATGCAATACTTTAGAATGAAGAACAAGACTTCACTAGAACCAAAACTACATAAAGAAATTCCAAGAACAATTTCACTATAAAATCACCTTCAATTGAGAAGCTTTCAACAGCTCAGCACCCTCTGCAGCAGCAAGAAGATTTCGAAGCTTCACCCGGTTTGTTCTTGCAGAAAGACCCTTACCATTTGCCCACTGAGACGCATTGACCTCAGCACCTAGATACTTAGACTGAACAAACTGAATCCCCCTGACCCGGGTTCTTTCAGCAGGACTTGCATTTAGTGACCATTTATGCCATTCCCAACCATTGACTGAAGACCTAGCACATCCATCAGACTGAGGACAGAGATTTGATGTTCTGGACTTACTGGCCTTAGTATTTTGCACTGCAACCTGTCTACATGCTGCTTGCCTAGTAGCACCATTACCTACAGTCATAAGCTTTGTAGGATGTATCGACACACCTTCCATTATACGCTTCCTTTTGAGTTTTGATGACTTTGTTGCTGCACACAAGGGTCCAAGACATGAATAAGTTTTAGGCAAAAAATTACAGATGCATCTTAAAATCAGTAAGTTGATAAAATTAAAAATAAAAATAAAAGAATAATAATCATACTAGACTTATAGGTTAAACACACAGCAATTAAGATAACATTTACAATGTAGTATACTTTTGGAATAATCAAGAACAGGCTCCTTCTTAATTCCTTTGCCACGAACAACCCTCTCAGTCGAGATTGATATCCTCTCTTTAGAAGGTTTTACCACATCCATATTGTTATCTGGACAGCATAATTAGCATTCTCACAATTAGCATTCTCATAATTAGAAAGTTTGTAATCACATAAACATCTGGAATTTAAATTAGATTGGTTGAGAAAGTGACATACGTTGAACTGTATGGGAAACTTCTGTTACTTTTCGACCACTCTTCTTTTTAGCTGGTGATTGATCATCAGGCAAATTTATTTTAACAAGCACTTTTGAGGACCTAGCAGTATTAGATGATTCAGTTGGGGCTTTGGTTTTCACTATCTTTTTAGAAGATACAGCAGAGGGTTCAACCATCACTTTCTCAGACACATCTTTAGGAAACTCTTGTTTATTTGACTTTTCTACAGGCTGCGTGTGTAACCCATAGTCAACAGAAGTCGAACAAAGAGAAGATGGTCCAAACTTCTTCCTTATTAACTTTTTCTTACGGTAATAAGTATATTTTTCAACCACTGCAGCGGCTTCTGAACTGTGAAATTTATTTAATCCTTCTCTACGTTTGCCCGATACAGCAGGGGTGTCACCATGATGTTCACTATTTGCATTAAAAGCTCCCTCCTAAAACATTGAATAAGCATCAGAAATGAGCAAGGACATAAACTTATACATACAGAGTTAAGATTTTAGCCATATCAAACAATGAAAATAAAATAATGAAAGAGTCAAAACAGACCAATATTTCATTGTCATCAGGTTCATAGTGTTTCTTCGAAGTACGCCATGAGGTAAGAAAATGATGGAGAGTACCATCAGCAAACAATGATTTCCATTCTTTAAGTACATTGTCATGCAACTTCTGACGGCATATTGCCATAGCAATATATTCTCCAATCTTAGAAGTACACTCATTGGTCATAGCATTTTGGAATTTATCACTACATGATGGAACAAATGTTGGGACATTATCTTCAAATCCAGGTGGTAGTGGCTCGTCAATATCTTGCTCATCAACCCCATAATCATTGCAAGATGTCTTAAACATGTGCGCCAAAATATTGGACAAAAGATCCTCAGATAAGTGTTCTTCAACTGGTAATGAACATTGAGAATTTTTAGATAAAATCATCTCAGCAGACGTTTCATTTGAATCAATCATTACTTCATCATGCATGTCCGACAAACCAAGTTGGCAAGTATGCATACATTGACTTGAAGGGTCAACAGCCTCCTGCATCAAAGAGAATGTTTCTTCTATAAATGAAGATTATCATAACTAATTTAAAAACTAAAACTGTAATGAAATGGATTTAAGACTATTGTCTCACTTTAACTTTCAGATTACCTCATTAATGTTGTCACATGTTGAAGAATTAACTAACTTCCTGACTTCCTCCTCAACTACACTTCCAACATACTTGGCAACAATCACTTGTGTGGACAGATAGAGCTCCTTCTCTATAATTTCTAAAATGCAGTTTATATTACCATCTATTAGATGATTGCCGCATGACAGATTCTTCTGTTTACATGGCATTTCTCCATGGAAAGCTGATGAAGAAAAAAGATACGATTGTTCCTCATTTTCTATTTCAATTGCCATCATCTCAAAACCAGGAGGGCAATCAACATTGCACACAGAGTAATCCTTCCCAGATAGCAACTGTAAAACCATAGAAAAACACCACGTATATTATAAATCCCAAATAATAATAATGTAATATTAATAATAAATTCCTAACAGCCTCACCACTTACATGTTCATTAAGTACCCTCCCAATCTTATTGCCATAATCCCTATAGTCATTGGCAGGTCCACTAACCTTTGAGGGACCAGACCACAGTTTTCCCCTTCTCCAGGCAGACAAATACTCGGCTACACTGTCATAAAAGACAGCATTCCACATAACTTGCATACAATGATCAAAAAGAATTCTGCAAACAACTGTGTATGATCCCCAGAAGTTGTCAATGCTTCCAACAGATTTTGTGCTAGCAGGAGATTGCTTATGTGTTTCATAAATGCATATTTGGTCAGAAATATTGTGGGAGGCTGCCACCTCATACTGAGCAGTAGCATGATTATTTCGCTCACAGATGATTTCTGACTGTCAGAGCAAAAAGTAGCAAACACATTAGACAAAAAAAAATTAACAGCATGTGAATCAAATGCTATAAACACATTATCATTATATTCTAATTAGCACAATGGCGGGATGAACTTAAGAACATTTGGTCCACTTAGCTCTGATACCATGTGAAGGCAACTTGATCAAAAATCTTAAAATCTGTAGATAAGGGCCAAAGAAAATTATTTAAGCTCTAACATTACACATTACCGTTTTGGCATCTGAGGGGAAGCTTATAGTAGCCTGATTAACTGACTCAAGCTTAAGATGCTTCTGAGCCTTTTTTATAGTCACAAACTCCGAAATGATGTTGCTGATGATCTCTTCCAGCAAAACTCTGCGTGCCGCTTTCATTATTCCCGCATGAAGTTGAGAAGAAACTCCTTCAGAAATTTCAGATATGAAGTTCACAAATGAGCTGGTCTCACAAATTTTTGCATCAGCTGCATAGATTGTTTCAGATCTATCTGCCCTCCACGCATTCATAGCAGATAGCAATGTGATTGGACCAAACTTATTTTCAGTATGATATATCTGCAAAATGATATCATGTTAAATCCCTAGAGATAAACAACATAATGATGGGGAGCAGTCAAAGGATTACTGGATAAGTCCAAGTGATAAAAAATTATGATAACAATAAAAGTTGTAAAAAATAAATCACTGGCCCTAAAGAAGGTCTGGTACAACAAATTTCTGCCTCATTCACCTTCCGTCACATCTGACAGGTAAATACAACAATATATACCTAAGCTCCTTCAAGTCGCACAAGATGGAAGAAGAAGAGGTTTATATAGATCATAACTTACCATAACTGAATCCTGGAGGTATCCACATCTGTGCCAAGAACATAGTTCTAAAAGTGAATGTGGTCCATGTTTCTTACCCCCATCATCCTCAAAGAACCAGGAAGCAGCTTTATCCGGCTGGAATAAAATACATAAATTAGAAGATAAGTTATATATAAATATAATATCAAGCACTTCATATTGTAGAATATAAATAAAAAACCTTTCTGTGAAAATAAAACAATAGAATAAAAACAGAAAAGACAAATTACCACTGATGGAAATGATGTGATGCACCAGGCTGCTTCAGTGTTTGAAGTCAACTGGTTGGATGTATAACCACTGCAGTTGTCAAGTGATTGGGATACTGACTGCAAGTTAGTACAAACATTTACAGGAGCATCATGCTGAACAAGGCCCTCTTTATGGGCCACCAAATCTCCAGTGCAAGAAATCAAACAATTTGGACTCATGGTTGTGCTAATGTTGGCAGTATTTAGATATGCAAAACCTGTGGCAATATGATCGGGGAACTGCTTGAAGTACTTCAACGGTACAGGGTTCATTAATGTCCCATTAACAATAGGATAGACAGGAAGATCATTAGGCAGGAAGCCAGTAGATAAACCCTCAAATAGCTGATGCTGGATGTAAGGACCACACATCTGTCCATTTTCGTTAACGTACATCCATCCACTCACAATAGCCGGGGGCATATATCCATAGTACCTCCGATCCTGGTAAGAAGTTCCCCCAGTACTAGAAGACTGTGGAATATCAGAACTAGTACCATTCGACGGGCAGCTCATCTCCATGACAGAATTTGAATGTAAGTTTTCATCAAAATTGCAACAAGAAGATGAAACGTGACCGCTACTAAAACAACTGAGAAAATATTGCCACAAATTGATGACAATTATACATATGATATACGAGTCTTAAAAAAGAAAAAGATTTTAAAATAGCAATAACTGACCCCAACAGGAAAATTAAATATAGTAATACCCCTGAGAGGAGCACTCTTCTGAACTGGGCAGCATTAACAAGGCGACGTCAGCATAAATTCCTTGAGAAATATTTGAACCAGAATCTTGGTATTCAAAATCAGAAACTTTGAGCCTCTTCCGAGAAAGGAAAGGGTGATGGCATTGATGAACAAGGGCTGTAGAGGAGACCATGGTCTAAAAAGTTTCTCCTTCAATCTGTTTTAAAGGAAACAAAATAGGCAGAGATGTAAAAACCAAAATTACCGCAACATTAGAGAAACAATAGGAGAAACGAATTTAAACTCAATGTAGATCAAGAACCTGGTTGTCAGAAATCCAACACCCCCCCCTCCCAACCCCGCCCCTCCCAACAAAAAAAAAAAAAAANCCAAAAAAAAAAAAAAAAAAAAAAAGGAAGGGAAAGAAACAAGTAGGCTACTGATCTACAAAAGAAAAGAATTCAAAGATTGTGAGGCAAATTTTTTCTAATTTGTTTAGGAAATAATACGATGAAAACCTAGAAACCTAATGAGATCTTTGAGACATAATTTTAAATAATAATTAAAAAAACCTTACTTTTAATCTAATGATCACGCTGTTTTAAACTACAAAGAAGGAGGCCGGTCACGGTGATTCATATTACGATCGATTGAAGTTAGGCAAAAGCAGCACGCGTCCGACGTTGATGATTGTTACGACAGCGGAGGAGGGTTTTCTCCTTCCGTTGGCCCTCGCTCTATCAACAAGTCACGAATTAAAACTTCCGACTTCCGAAAGGCTATTTTGGAATATAACTTTCATTTTTATTTATCATTGCTTTGCTTTTATAACATTAATTAAGAATAAGTGAATAATGATGGATAGCCTAGACTTCGAGTCTTATCTTAATTCGTTTAAACTATAAAACAAATATTTCTTTAATTGCATTTGAAATTGACATAAAATAAGATTTTTAATTAAAACTTGATTAATACGATACTTATATTGTAATAATCTTGAATGAAGGAAAATGGATTTGGGTCAAAATATGCCTACTTATAACCCAACTAATTTTCTAGCGGCCTCGGCCCACTTTACGAAATTGAATTGGGTTGTTTAAATCTTTTATTGGGCTTGGATTCTGGAATATGCAAGCTTAATTGAACCAAACCAGCCGACCAAATTGTTGCTACTGATGATTTGGACTAATAAATGAACAAAGACATTGATCGGAAGGAATTAGGAAGAAA
>JANLJB010031202.1:0-67135 GCA_026212285.1 Bursera cuneata
ATATATATGCGGAATGTTGCAGCAGGCTTACTGGAAGTAATTATTAATCAAGACTAATGCATTCCAAGTAGGGTTTTGGAGCTTTGCGAGCATCACTACTTACCCACTATATAGTTCGAATATTATGTTCCATCAACAGAAAAGAAAAAATAATTAGTGTTGGCAATCGATCAAGTCAACTTTCTTTTCAATGTTTTGAGGAATCTCCTGGCTGTGCAATAGAAGGATTATGCAAATTGCGTTACCCATAATTTTTTGTCAATAAAATTTTTAAGGTTTGATTGCTCAACTGAATGAAAATATCTTCCACCACTGTCCATCGACAATTATATAATATATATATATATATATATATATATATATATATAATTTGAACGAATTCCATTTATAATTAATTAATCCTGTTAATTAATGTCAAAATTCAAAACTTTAGGCATAATGGTAGTTACTCTTCTTTGATTGAACATGGGATATCCCCGTTAATCCATCTACAATTTAAGGTGAAATTAATGGTTCAAAATCGATACAAAACAAACGCGTTACTAATTACTAGTGGTTTTTCAAGTGATCAAGATGGTTCAACTAGGGTTCATTTTCATATCGTATAATATTTTTAATAAGTGAAGACAGGTCAAACTAAGAGCAAAGGTGACCATACATGGATGTCGGCCATAACCAAAACAACAACACGCAATTGAGCTTTTACATCTCTATCTGTAATTAATCAAGTCGTATGTACATCATACTTATTTGCATATATATACATATATATAATGAGCATGAGTACTGTCCCATATGACATGATGAGCCTGTTCATCCATGACATGAGATGGTGACAAGACCATGGAGGGTCAAGATCAATCGTTTAATCAAGCTTTTTAGAATGCATGGCCAGTGCAAAGATGTGAGCTAGGGGGGGCCTGTTTCTCTGGTCTCCACTACTCTCCATGTTAACAAAAGCATATTGCGTTACAAGCGCGGCCGGGGCCGATGATGTCCCATTCAAGATTTTGATGGGTCATATGCGTGGTCTTTATGCATACATATCATCATCATCACCACGAAAAAAGTGAAAGGAAGTCTCCAGGTACAGGCTCACCTGGCGACTCCCTCTGAAAAGGGAGAAAGATCTTCTTCTGGTTGAGTTAGACAAGCCAAAGCCAAACCTAATACCTTGCTACATTATTATTAATTTGGAGAAGTTTCTCGCTCTCTTTTGCATGATTACCAGTTTACCACACTAGCATCTTCCTTATTGGTCATTTTTAAGATCAAACTTTGACAAGTGTCAACCCTCTTGATCGCACGCAAGCAAGCGCTTCGATCAATCAAATTTCTTTCTTCATTTATATAATTTTTTTTTTGGTTCTTTTCATCTTTTGCTTTACGCGAACCATCATTCAGGTTATCTTTTGGATACAGACTTGTCAATTTCCAGACCATTGCTTTGCTTCCAAGTTTGGGAGACCGTTTTTGTGTTCATAAGAAGGGAAACAAAACAATACCTCGTAGGTGATAGCATAATTAATGAATATTTTGTACAAAGAAACTCAAAAACTTTAAATTTAGATTTGAGAAATATTAAGTATTCCTTCCTTATCTTATCACGTTATTCGCATATCTATTTATTAGAATTATAAACTCTTGACAAAAGGAAGCATTGTTTTCATTAACCACTTAGAAAATACCTAGATCATATCAACATAGATTAATTTTGATATAGATTAATTAAATGGTTAAAAGAAATATCAATTAATATATTTTTAATAATTAATTAACATGAGAACCCAAAAACACAAGGGACCCCAAAGAGCAAATTGATCAGTTGGTGAGCTACACATGGTGTCTTGCAACATTTACCAACTTGCAAGCTAATGGCACAATCTGGTTGCGACAACAAATATATACACATATGTAGCTCTCAGGACAGTTATGATATAAAATTTGATTTCACCTGTGCATGAAACATATGGTGGCGACCTGAAGATATGTCCTATCAGTTTCACATTAAGCCAAATGGCAATATGCAAGGAACTTAGATTATTTATTGCAATTAAATTTTGTGGGCTACCCTCTTCAATTAATAGAATCTCCATTTGTCATATGCAAAATGGATAGATGTTCCATACTATTTACAAGCACTTTATTATAATGTTCAAAGTGCTTTTTTTTATCTGTTTTCTAAAGGTAATTTTAATAAGTATACTAATCTTGGAGGTTTAAAAGATAGATTTTGAAAAATAAAATTATTCTTAATGATATTAAAAACACTTCAAATAGATTTTTAAAAAAATGTTAATCTACATAATAACCCATATTTAGAACTTAGATTTTTACTTAATACATCTTTTTAAAATTTTAAAACGCAATCTCATAGAAATAACTACAGTTTTGAGTAATTAATTCGTTCATGAAACGAAGACAAAGTTGTTTGGAGACAAAGCAAAAAGCAAAAAGGATCAAAATCAAGATAAACCACATATATGTAGTTCCTTCTAGAGTCGATGATTAATTGTATATATACCTCTTTAGGCTTTGAATCGATAGGAATGCGCATGATCATAAAATAAATTGAAGATTGAATCTTCTAATCTGGATCAAATTACACGGTGATATTAGTGCCCAATTGGCTCATAATCAACATCTGGGTCAGCATAGAAAACAGATGGAACATAAAAATCCACATGGATTGTCTCCATTCACTACTGTGGCAACTTCAAAAATTGTTGTTTATTTACTGGGACAGGAATGCTTAGAATAAGAACGTGTATCAAGTTCTTTAGTCATTTCCATGTGTTTTTGATCCTCTGGTTGATTGGTTGGATCAGCTGACACATGGGGCCTCGAATGTATTGTATGCACAAAGTTAATCGATTAGAGAGCCTATAACTCTCTTTTCGCCGACTAAGTAATTTGAATGTTTAATCGAATCGAAGTGCAAACAATGATTAAACATAATCATTAGAATGGGATTACTTCTTAATTGTCTTTTAACTTATCAATTAATTAATCTTGTTGCAATCATGCAAAGTAATGTGACAAGAATCTAGTTGCATGGCCCGGCTTTCACATGAATAATCTGCAACTCTACAATTTGATGTTAGAACCTATCCATCAAGCATTGCGACAAATGCATTTATAGCTCGAATAGCTACTATTCACAATATTATAAGACAATATTGCTTCTGTTTGGAGGATTTTACCTTATTATGATATATAAATCCTTTAATCTGAATTGTTTGTATAGTTTGTGAATACTTCGCACAGACGTTTTAATAATAAAAAATACAATATGTCACTTTTGCACCTCAAATAAATTCTGAAGAAGAATCTGTTTACATTTTTAAAGTAATTAAGCTAAGTTTTTAATTCCAAATTTTGATTATATTTAAGCCAAACTCAATAAGATAAACGAAAAATGTTTTTAACGACTTACTATAATGTTTATCAATAAAAAAATGAAAAATAAAATAAAAATCTTCAATATATCTAATTGTATCCTTTTATAAGAGAGACCTAATATTCAAATTCTTTTAATTTCTCTTTTAGGATACATGTTTTTGAAGATTCTTAATGTCGAGAGGATCAATTCAAAGACATCAATACACAAGAATTTGATTTTTGTTTGCGATCCTAAGCTTTTTTTCTTTGAACATATATATATATTCCATTTACCTAAATTTCATGATTCATGAACTTGATGATTGCGTGGATATTTATTGGTTCATCTTTTGGTCTGTAGAGAGAAGGTAGGCTTAGAAATAATGGGAAACAAATTGCATGCTATTTGCCTTTTTCCTACTTGTAAAGTGTAGAACAAATTGCACTAGTTGAGACTTCTAAGGGAGAAATTCAAAGCAAAGGAGCGGCTACAAATCATGTCATGATCATACAAGAGAGAGAGTAGAGATGCTCTTATCAGTCTGTCCACTATCCTTTAAATCATAAGTAGTTAGGAAGAATTCACCACTTTAAAAGCCTCAGTGTCAGTCCCATTAATGCCAAAACACAGAAGATTCCACCCTTCATGTTCATATAATAGGCCAACCAAATTAACAAATATGAATAACTAGTCATGTCAACTGCAGAAACCAAATAATATCTTTTCTTTTTTCTTTTTTCTTTTTTCTTTTTTCCTTGTTTATGGGCTTTTCCAAGTTCATTTCTCCAATGGAAGAGAAGATCTAAGTAAGGTGAGAGACTGAGATAAATAATGGTAAAAATAACTGTAATAACTGAAACAACATGAGAATTCAATTACAATATATATAAATACTTAAACGCTAGCTAGTTTTTTTTATATATGATATTTTACATGAAATAAGTGTCCGGGTTTAACAACCACAGGCTCTTGGAATT
Organism: Bursera cuneata; assembly: GCA_026212285.1. Classification (NCBI taxonomy): domain Eukaryota; kingdom Viridiplantae; phylum Streptophyta; class Magnoliopsida; order Sapindales; family Burseraceae; genus Bursera; species Bursera cuneata. Next base: position 4,360 of record JANLJB010031202.1, read on the forward strand.
TGTGCATTAGCAACTTTTTAGAGTCAAGATGGACAGGAACCAGGGATCTGCCAAAAGATCTGGTCTTATTTGGTAGGTTATATCTGTCCTTTGGTGTTCTTTCTTCATCATCCATTGGTTTTGCTGCCCTTTAATTATTCATGTTCAGATGCCAGTTTCTCTTTCTTCGACTTTTGGAACCAGGACTTTAATTTTATTTTTTTTTCTTTTTGGTGAAGTAGCGTAGCCCTCTCCATTGGAACTGATACTAGAAAAAAGAAGCTTTGTGTTCATTTTTTTCATGCTTCAATGCTCTTCTTTCAGTTTTTGGCTGGCTTTGAAGTCTCCTGGCAAGCTGGAAAAGATAAACCAAGGGAAAAAAAATTAATTAAAGATTAGCAGAACTCAAGATAAAGAATATATATTACTTTATAGTATATGGTCATGTAGTTTAGTTTACTTTATTTTAGCTTGAGACAGGACATGATGGCTTACCAAGATGTTTGTAGGGCAGCTCTATGTCAAATATTAATGGAAAGAACACAAGTTGTTGGTGAACCCAGATGGATTAAGAAGCTTTTGTCTTTGGTCCTCCACATCCCACAATAGATTGGCATTATCCTGAAAATGACTTATTTGTCATATACATTTATTTTTGTAATTTACTGAATAGGGGTAGATCAGTAGATGGATGGCCTAAAATGGCTTAAATATTAATCTAATGGACCAAATTATTATAAAATATACCTGAGAGAAGGCATTTGGCCTTTGCCCTTGTTGGAGTAAAAGTGAAGCTGTTGCATTATCAAGAATAGGATAGTTGTCAGCTGTGGTAAAGGTGGTGGCTGTATCAGCAAATGTTGTGATCTGGGCAGGGCTGCATTGTGGCATGGATGGCAGCGGTGAAGTAACGTCATGCAATCTCTGCATATTAATTCATGACAGAGACAAAGATCTCATTAGCTTTAATGCAATATTTATAATTTTTATTAGACAACAAAACTGTCCCAACTTTATGCTTTTAATTTTTTTTTTACCTCAGGTCTAACCATGAATGCATCTAAGTCCATCCCAAAATCATAGAACATGGGATTCACAGAAGCAAGCTTCATTGAAAGAAACTGAGAAAGGACAAAAACATATATTTAATTAGTTGAAACATGCATTAAAAAAGTAAGCAAGCAAGGAAATCTTTGAGTTGTTATAACCAATTTCCTAACAGTACATACCTCAACTTGGTTCTGCAGGGACTGTACATAATTGATAATTTCATCCAACATAAGGGCCTTTCCAGTTACCTATTTCAAGCCAAACCACATGAAGCCTGTCAGAAATATACATCTTCTGAACACTAAGAAGGATATCATGCATTATTTGTTTAAAAAAAAAAAAAAAAGACAAGCTCAAGACATTGAAGAACATGTACTGATGAACCATGAAGAAGTTACCTTGTCACAGCCAGGAACAAGTTTTTGCAATATTTTCATCCTCTCACTAATTTTCTCTCTTCTTACCTGTAATCAATAATGAGAAAACTGCTATGAGACTTGGAAAAAGTTGACATAATATCAAGCAAGGTTAGGTGACCTCTAGCCAGGTGCTGAGAGTCAAATAAATAAATAAATTAGTGGAGGGTAAAATGGGAAATTAAATCAGAACACCCTGGGACTGAAATAGTACCCTTTCTGCTAGGCTGTGGCTATCCGTTGCTTGACCCCTCCTTGCTCTAACATGAATGTAACCAGTTGGTGGTGGTTGTTCAGGAACTTTCTTATTGTTGCCTTTCTTATCAGCTTTAGGCTTTTTCTCTTCTTCGTCTTTCTCGGTATCGTTGCACTTCTTTTGCTTCTTGCTTTTCACTTCACTTGCATCCTATTAAAAAGAATAGGCAACAAAATAACAACCAAGTTAGGTACAAACCAATTTTTAAAGAGCAGAACATTAAAATCTGAAAAACCAACGACAAGCGCTGTATGTAATGTGTATATTTTGTTGAATCTAACTAGATTTCAGGTTGGTCTAACCTTGGATTGAGCAGAATTTGAAGAAGAACCGTTTCTGGTCTTCCTCTTCTTGTCCATGTGAGGCAAAGTCTGAGTGACCTGCTCACCGCTTTCAAGCTTATCCACGACAGTGGAGGAGTCTGTGCTCTGTTTTTTGGTCACAGAATGCTCATTATCACTAAAAGCAACCTTAGAGCTGTGACCGAGAGAGCTACTATCAAGAAGTTTAGCATCAGTAGTGATGTCCTGAAGAGGCTTAGGTGGGCAAAATTGAGAGAAATAGTCGGTATGGATAATATTTCCTTCGTCCATGAGCCCTCCTCCAGGCACCTTAATTGGAGTGTTAGTTTGCAAGAAAACTGAGTCAAGAAGAAAAGGATGGTGGTGTTGGTATGAAAAGGCTGCCATTTTTTGAGAGCTTTGGAACTGAAAAGCGCTAGTTTTCAAGAAAGTGATGGAATAGAGGGCAGAGATTATGATACTTGGAGGCAGGCTGATGGCAGTCGAGGAAAGTGGTTTATGACAAAATAAGAGGCTTTTAGACTTATATAAAGGTCAGGAGAGGAGAGAGAGGGAGAGAACAAACCTCTCATATGCTAAAAAGTTTTGGTAACCCATTGGTCATTCATTCCCATGCAAAGCTTCAGTACATTTGACTGGTCCTACTCTTATCTCAATTCAACAAAATCTCCCTCTCTCTCTCTCTGAGTGAATGAATACATTAAGATTAACATGAAAAAAGAAGATTAATTGTTGCATAAATGATGTTTGTGGTGTACATCATAACATTCAAATTGATGTCTCAAAAGACCTATTTTCAATTCATTATTGTTATTGTAATAATACTAGTTTGGAGGAAGAGCAACTAGCAAACAAATTTATTTAATTTTTACTGTCAATTTCTTTTAAGATAAAAGTGTCAGTGATTCAGAATCTCAGATATTCACTACGTATGCTTCTGTTATGTAATAATAGTTACAATCCTTGACAGTGATTTGGCACTCTTGTTTTTTCAAATTCAGTACTCGATTGAGCTAACAGAAATTAACACTTCTTTCTCATCTAAGCTACTTTGCAGTTTCTGCTGACTTTCCATTGTACTTCAATTCAATGAGCCTTGGTCTTGCTGCTCTGTTTATTAAAAGCATATGCTGTCAATTTTACAGTTTTTTATTATATGTTTATACTGTTCATATATTCAAGTTCCACAATTGTAATGACATTATAAAAAATAAAGAGTAGAGAGAATTGAAGGTATATCAGTATAAAACCAAAACGTGTATATTTCAAATTAATAAAAAAGTATATAAATAACGTGACCTGATATTCATATATATACCTAAAAATTTTTTTTTTCAAAAATTTATTCAGGGGCAGGCGGTGGATACTATCGAAGGAAAAAGTTACTGTCAGCGGAAAAGAACATAATTGAATTTCCCAGAAGTGGGAGACAGTGGTCACGGTGTGTTGTTACTGTAGTTGTAGTGTCACAGGCACACAGCTTGATAGTTTACCGATTTGCAATTAAGAAACATGTAAGGACTTGAATATAATGCACACAAGAAAATTCAATACAAAGAACTTGGTGCAATTAAGTACCCGTTTGAAAGGGGTATGGACCAACAAACATATTCGAGTGCATTGTTCTCAGAATCAGGATTCAGGCCTCAGACTGACCCAGTTTGCTTCATCACGGAACAGGCCTGATTCTGACTTGAGTAACAACTTACAAGACTACTCTACTTCGACCCATCTTCCCAAACATAACATCAGATCACGTGTGTGATATTGTGCAAGATTCAGCTCATCGTTTCAACTAGTCCCAATTTTCACATCTTTTGATTCATGTATGAGATTAAGAGTCATAAAGCATGTCTTAGACCTCTGTTAATCAGCGTATGACACGTGCTATATGTTAACTAAGAATGGTCTAAAGTAGCTCACCGCCCTTGCCTTTTCTCATTTGGTCATAAATCAAACTAGATTACAGCTCAAGTTCAAAAAAAGCGAAGAAATTACGTAAAGTTGGGAAAACAAGTAAATTGAAAGAACTGGTTTGAAATATAATAAAATGTTACTTTTTTTTTGTTGGTATTCTAATTCAACCATATTGATAGGTTACATCGATGAATTGATGAGTTGATAAGCACCGCTTGTCAAGTCTGATAAGTTAACAAACATAAATACAAACCAAAACAAAGTATGATTCCTATAATATAATGAGTTAATGAATACTGCTAATCGATTATGTACTTTTAATATTTCTATAAATTTATCTAGAAAAATATTTTTATTTTTAAAGTTTAAATTCGGTTAGATAATTAAAAAAACATGTTGGACTATTTAAAAATCAAATAACCCCCTCAACTTGGTCATCTTCATAAATTGTCCAAGAAATTAAAGATCAAATTAAATCCTCGTTACAATGATAACCTTTCTTCAAAGGACGAAGTCAATCAAGCTTGCTGTGAACTGTTTAACATCGTTTGCATATGCGGCGGCACATGCGCCATTGATTTGGGTTGTGGTTTCCCAAGAGTTTCTCAAATGGGGTATATAGCCATTAGTTTATAAACATGCTTGCAGCTTCATGTTTCCAGTAGAAATGGCAAAATATATATCATGTTCTCACTAACGTATGTTTAGATTCTTCCATCAATCACTTCGAATCATACAATTTTTAACGTAAAAATAATGTTCTATATGTACACAGTTAAAGATTTTTCGTAAATGTTTTGTTTAATTGGCTTTTAGTCGAATAAGGAACTATATTATGTATAAACGCACAAGCTCATATAGCCGCCGTATATCCAGTTTTTTCCACCAAATTGCAAACAAGACAACCCTCTCGCCGTCTCCATCTGTAGCATTGCACACTTTCAACATTCTTTATTGACTAATATACTAACAACATAGTTTTAACGTGTATAATTTTAATGTGTATCTTAAATATATATATTAAAACTTAAAAAATATGTATATTTTCATTGTTATAATCATTAATTAATCTTAAAATTTGTGTTAAATTAATTTCTTTTACAATAATATAATAATTATAATCACAAAAATATAAATTTTCAAGACTACCTATATTAATATACAAAAATCTACCATTTAAAAACCCTTAAACGTTCGCTGCCGTAAATTGCAGCATTTTAATTTCCTGATTAGACCTTTCTTCAACTAAAGCTAGATATATTAATTTACAGTTGATATGAAAATCTTGGATACATCGGATATATGGAAATTCACCTAATCAAAAAGTGCCGAAAAATTAATTAGTTACGTAACATACCCGTTTATCCAAAATTATCAGCTGCTAACATGTAACTTCACAATCAGTAGCGTTATAATTGTCTCGTTCAGATTAGTAATAGACTGACAAGAACAGTTCAGTGTACCACAATAAAGTATCTCAGCAAAGAAACGACTTAATCGATAGAAGGTAGCTTCGTTTCTCATTTTTATGAAGGGTTACAATTACATAAACGTTCAAGATAAAAATTTAGTTACCCTGCAATAATTTAAAGGATCTGAACGTGAAGAATGAACAGTGCATTTTGTATACGAATGCCATGAATGAGAGAGAGTGGGTGGTGACTGGTAAACGTGGATCAAACTCAACGTAAGAAATAAGAAAAAGTCAGTCAGTCACCTCATCCTGGAAGTACATGATCTGATGTGTCTGCAGAAGATAATTAAATGCATCATGAAACGTGGAAAAGCGAGAGTACTTGTATGTAAATTATTGAAGGTCCCCTTTTCATTTCAACGTTCAATGAAGTCCATGCCTGGTGTAGAGTACGATCGATAGATTCAGTGATCCTTTCAGGGTTCGAGGACAGGCTTTCAGCTACCACGTCGCTTCCGGGTGCTGTCTTTCTCCCTGCGCATGAACAATGCTAACAACTTCTCTTTCCCACTCTCTTACTTTTGGTGTTTAACACATTTTCTTAAACTTTTAATATTGATAATGAACTTAATTAATAATTTATTTACCATTATTATAATTTAATAAAAATTTTATAAACGTCTACATCTATAATTAGTTTATAATATAAAAGATAAAGAATGAAAAACCAAGAGAGAGTGACGTAGCTTGAATCGGAATACGTGTGAAGTGTTCTAACTTATACTTATTTCCGGTAGGGCATTTCTCTCTCTCTACGTACATGAAAGAAAGCATCAATTATTAATCGACATCTGCTTTCTCAGATTTCAGCTTTCCGGAGCTCTACATGTACGTTGAAAAGCACCATTCAGTTTCCAGACTCTTATGTGGGTACATCAAGTGGGTCCTCTTCTTTACCAGGCTCAATTTCTTAAATTCTTCTTTCGAGTAGTTTCTACTAATTTCCATAGCAAACAGCTAGCTGGTCAAGGTTAATTATTCAGCTGTTAGACATTCTTTTGTCCATTACAAAGAGAAGTGTTTAAGTTCACTACACAATTCCGGTTAAGAAATTTTTTTTCAACCTCCAACGTGTGTAAAAGCCAGTTGCCTCGTGGTGATAATTCAATGCATGACAGGTGTTTGCAATTGAATTTTCGTCCCCTACTGTTTACGAACTATTAAGGAAATAAACAACATTATCGACAATGATATTCATATGATAATTTAACGCTTTCTGTCGATTAAAGGAGCAAAATTTTTGTCTTTACAAACTTTTGTGCCGTCGCAAATTTTTAGATCTTACAACTCAGACTTCATGGTCAAGAATATTCGATATCTATGTATGATGATACACATGAATTTCATGACGTTTTATTCATTAATTTACAACTCCTAGCTGGCTGTTGAAATTTGAAGAACGTAAAAAATAGAAGAATCAAAGAGCCATTTATATATTTGGTAATGCACCTTTCGATTTCAAATTTCTTCAAGACAATCAAGCTAGTTCTTGAAATCTTTAACCTATAATTATCGAATATTTTCGTGACGTTGTGTGTGAATTTCTATAAATCATTGAGTGTGAGTTTGACAAGTCGGTAACGCGTGACAAGCGGCTAGTTAATTGTCTCCATCCCTCCCTTCCCGTGCTATAATTCATTCATCCATCAATACTCGTCTAGTCGATGTCACTTTTATGAGTTCTCTGTACATTATGCAATTCAAACAAATTAACACTTCATTTAATTCAACTTACTGTTAACAGGAAGAAAAGTTTACGAACAGAGATGTCCAAATTGGAAAAACAAGATAGATTGATTCGTGAAAAACATGGTCAAACAAGAAAAGCTTCTAATTCATACTCACGTTTTAATTGAGCAAATAATTGATGATTTTCTTGCATCCCAAAGTATAAGAAAAATAACTTTCATTGGTACATAGCTGGCGAATATTTCTAACAACGCATGCTGGTTTAACATGAAAAAAATGCTTAAAATGTAATAGATATAACACGTTGTGTTCGATATACCCTAAATTTAATTTCTATAACAATGGATAATTTTAAGTGTCAATAACTTTAACCCAACTCTAAGGATATGCTCATTTTTCTAATACATACTGAAATTCTCATCTTACAAAAGTGAAAATTTTAATTTCTTTATAGAAACCACGTTAAGAGAACGTTTATCATAAATTTATCAGAAAAGTCGAATTTCCAAAGGGTAGGGACCAAGGTAAACTTTTGTATGAATTTCGCGGAAGCTAAATCTGGGTGCTCACTATTGGCCGTTTGATAGATGCTGAAATTCAAACACTGACTAGAAGAAGTTAAGTTGAACAAGCAACTTCCTTTTTCTTTTTTCTGGAGGAAAATGTTATATGATCTATGTCGTTTTTAACTAATTTAGTCATCATTATCTTAAGCTACATTGAATAATTATGATAATCAAGATTATGTGCATGTTAGAGTGAGTGACTTGTAACAATCTGATAATAATCCACTCATATATTGTCACACTAAATTTAAGTTAATTTTTAGTCTGTCATGTGCTTGGATTTGCCCCAGTTTGGCTACCTTCTCCATTAATGGATATACAATTGCTGTGATTGAGAGTCTTGAGTCTTTGTAATCTATCACAGATACATATAAAAATTAAAGGTCAAGATTCTTTCCTAATCTAGGTTACCTAAACTTTTAGAAGTCTTAAAATATTTAATTACTAAAATCACGATCTACCTTTTGTGTTCTGATAAAATTGTTATGTTATCAATTTCACAAACTTATCACGATGCTTGATGTTAATTTAACACCAAAAAGTAAGATAGAACAAATTGCTGATATTCATAATATCTTATCAAAACAAAACTCTCAGATGATGAAGAGTAAACTAAAATATTAATTAAAGCATATCTGTTGGTTCAGATAGAAACAGCTACGGGCTGTCAATTGAAGTTATAATAAAGGATATCTGCTGCTGAAAATATAAATGGTTAACAGCTAGCTTGAGATGTTGCTTCAGAATGTGATATGACTTCACTAATTTTCTCAAGGAAATCATAACCATACAAATGATTTTAGTTATAGCTATCATCATCTTAGTTGATGACACTGCTAGGGAATAGGCTATCTTATCTATGTCATTATCTTTAACCACAATGACTGATTATGATAATCTAGATTATATGCATCTGCTTAGTGGTTGAATCATAACTATCTGCTGCTAATCGACTCATATTATTTCATTTAGTTTGTCATGTGCTTGGATTTGCTCAATTTGGTAATATTTTTCATTAATTGAATATGAAGAGGCTGCGACTCAAAGTCTCTGCCATCGTAACACAATATAAGAATCATTACTTAAGATTACCTCTGCTAGTCTTCATGTTCAAACAAAACTCTTAGTTGATCGAGGGTGGATGCTTGTCCATATATAAGATAGAAACAACAATGGGTCAATTAACCAAGTTGTTGGCTCAGGGGTGCCACCATATATTGCTCAAATTATAGATGGTTAACAGCTTGACATGCTGCTTCAGAATACGACACGCATGACTGTCCTTCACAAATTTTTCTAAAAAGAATAAGCAAAAGTTGCTTTCGACATCTAGATAGGGATATCCTGAACATCATCTTAATTAGTTGATAAGAATGCTTTCTCAAACCGCGTTTTGATTGTTGCTAGGAAACAAATCAATAAACATATTGTTGCTTTTAACAGAAGTACTAGTGGACGTCGTATTCCCGTGATCATCATCACCAAATTTGCCGATCGATATGCCTACTGAGAACATCGAAAACGTCCGCTGAAAACCAACAAAATATACGATCTTTGTCGTCGAGTATGAAGAAGAGAAGTTGACCACGGTCTTTACGATTGTGAAACCTTTGATAGATATTAATCAGAGCGAGCGAACTAGTAGACAAATCCAAGAGAAGTAAAATTTAATTAATAGTGTAACCAGTATAGATTATGCAATCTTTTTGCATGGCCATATATGATAAAGTAGATGGCTTTGGACCCATTAAGGATACACCAATCATCCATACGTCCATCAAAAGTATAATCATAATCAAGTTTTTTGGACAAATGGTAGCAATTTTGCGGCATTAGCTAGGGATCCTAAATGAACAGGTTCTGAACGGAACAATTGGAAATTAATTAATGAATGCTTGTATGTTCATTATGTATCTAACAGGATTCATTTTATAAATGAATTACCGACGTGATTGCATGTCTATGTTTGATCAAAGAAGTGAAGTACTTCTAAGTGTTTCTCTGTCTCTTTTATATAGAGAATGAAACCATAGGAAATCATGTTACAGATAACTGTCTTTTTATGGTTGGTTTAGATTGTGCTCGATCTTCTCTTCAGTTAAATGAGACTTTTCTCCTAGTGTTATTTAATTATTGACCTACTATGAAAGTTTGCTCTATAGAAAGTCTAGATACATTCATCTTATACGAATATATCCTAGTGTTAATATGATATATTCGATCAACATATTATATATAATATTTTTAAAACATTTAAGTTATCTAAGATAATAAAATGTACGTGTCAACCAATAATTAATTAATCGGATTGTATTATATCAACGTGATGAGATAATACATCATATGTGTTTTAGATTTTTAATAATTTAAAGAGAAAAATAAGAACAATTACGAATCATAATATAAGTATATTATTTTTTCTATTGATTATTATGCTACATCACCATATCATCTCCATTAATTTTTATTAATTTAAGGGTCTTAATTAGTGTAAGAGATAGTATAAACTTAAAAGGTCATCGATCCCTCGTACTAATTGGTTATTCTTTCTCTAAGTTCTTGCACTAGAGATTTGACTAATGGATTTCTTCTCTTTTCTTTTTGATAAATTGTCAGTTCGATAAATAATTGTATATATATACATGGGTTTAGAATTAATTTAAAATTTTCAAATAATCGTTCTATTTAATCCAGTAATTTAAATTTAAATTCAATAAAGCCGGCCGAAAAAACATTAATTATTTTTGTCAAACTCATTAATTATCTATAATTACCTTTAGATAAGTGCAATTAATAACCAAACTTTTGAGTGAAGATTTTAATCAAGTCAAAACATGATGATTACTTTATATATTTAAATTTAGGTTCTGAAATTGGGATTTTTTATCAATAAAAAATTGAGATAAAAAATTGAGATGTTTTCCGAAGGAATTGCAATGAGTCTGAAAGCAAATGGAAAAGGAGTAAAGGAATGTGCTTAATTTGACTTGATTTTGTTACGAAAAGCCGCATGCTTTTCGGAAAGTTAAAATTAAAAGCATTGGAAGACTGAGAAGTACAATTGAATGTAAAATATTAGCCCACATTTGATTGGGCCCAGTTTATGCCCATAAAAGATTAAAGAGCTTACACCAAGTACGATTTTTAAAGCAAATGAAAGGTGTTCCTTCAGGGCACTAGCCCAAACCAAAATAATAACACTAGACAAGATGCATGACAAATATATATATCTTAAGATATGATGTATCGAGTAAATACTCTATAAATTAAACTGTAGTATATTATTAAATAAATTGATAAGAGATTTTTTGAGAAATGGGGAGGCTCGAGTGTTTTCGGGGTTAGAATTATTTAGAAATGAGCAAAACCAAAAAACTCTCAAGCCCATTAGACATCTATGATGAACTACCTAAAAAACCAATATTTAAAACCCAATTGACCATGTCTCCAGACTCTCGAGCCCATTACAATTTTTAGGACCCTGATATTTATATTTGATTAATTTACCCCTTTTTCAACCCTAAACCCAAAATGTTAGATGTTGGATGCTTAAAGTTATTCTTTTGGAAATAACAATGTTTTAAAAAAAAAATTTAATGTCATAATCACAAGCTAACATACCAATTTTTTTTTGTTTTCGGTCCCTAATAATTGATAGCTCTATACTTTTTGTTGAACTATTAAGTTATTAGTCTCTAATGTTCTTGGTTAGCCAAATTGTGATTATATTATCTATTATTTTTAGTGTAAGTTATTTTTCAAATAGCTTTTTTTTCGTAATTTATCTATTAAAAAAAAGTTAGACTATTGTTATTTTTTTCTTAAACTTTTACACTCATTCATAACAATTTATCTATTATAATTTAATGTTTAGAAAATGTGGAATTCACATCAAAGATAAATATTTTTAAATTTATCTTTCACAGCCATTCAATTATAATCCAGAGTAAAGACATGATTTTCAATTTAGGGAGGTAGGATTTTTATAACGAAAATAATTTTTACAGAATACATATTAATATTAAAATTTTAATTATCATAAAAAACAATATAATCTCATTAAAAATTCAAAAGGAAGAATTTAAACGTAATTTTTTAAGAATTCAACCAAGGATTCTATTTTTTCTTTAGATTTTATAGATAAGAGATTAAAAATAATAATTACAAGATTAAAGTTAGATATCAATTTTTACAAATTAATGAAATGGTAAGAATGAGATTGAACCTCAAATGATCAAAAAAATTTTGAGTAGAAGAACAATCAAGTTGTCATACTTAACACATACAATCTAATATAACATGATTTGATTAGGTGAATAAAAAATAAATTTTTTTAATAAATGAAGTGAAAATTATCTAACCAATGACATTATGACATGTAGGTTGTATAAGGTACAACTTGCATATCTATAATTATTATTAACTTCTCATAAGTAAAATAAAAAATGGAGAGACAGAGATATTAGAATTATGAAATTCTTTTTACTATTAAATGAATATATATGCACACGTCTAAATATATTGTATAAATATATTGTATAAAGTATGTTTCATGTAACATAATATAAATAATAAGATAAATTTATTCATATTTATTATTTTAATTTTTATATATTTATTGATATCATATCATATCAATTGTAATACGAAGTTGACATGTAAAATCAAAATGGTTAGAATTTAGAATGGAAGAATAAAAAAAGAATTAAAGATTTTACTTTACCAAGGATATAGTATTACAATCGAAGTGCCACGGGGCGAGAAGTTAGAGATCCTAAGTGGAAAGGCAAATCTCCACATAAACTCTTGTCGTTTAACATATTCCTTTAAACCCGAATCTGGCCTTCACGAGGGTTTAAGCTTATCTTGACATGGCGATTTCAGGATTGCCTTTTGCTTGCAAGCCTCAGTTCGTTCTTCGATCCTCTCTGTTCCACTGCATTCGCAAGGTTTTTATTATTATTATTATTAGTATATATTTATCTATTTAACGTATTGGAGTAACCGTGGTATCTGTTTGAACAATTTGATTCCCTTCTTTACAGGTTAGGTTCAGTGCTGTTGCGGCAATCGAGATGCTTGACGAGGCAGATTCTCTAATCAATCAGAGTTCTAATCATTTTCGCGGGGAAGGCAAGTGAAAGTTACGTGATTTATCGATGAGCTTGTGTTTTGTGGTTTTCAAATGTTTGTTCGTTTTATTTATTTGTTTGTTTATTTTCTTATGGGGTTGAAGTGCGTGAATTGAATAGAAAGAGACCGGAGTGGAAGAAATTGAAAGCGGAGGACCTTGGAATCACAACTTCCATGATTGATAGGCCCACAAAGAAGGTTCTTAATGGGCTGAAAAGAAGAGGTGAGTGTCGGTCGTCTCAGTATCTTGGTCAGTTCGTAAGATTTTGTAGTTCCGAGGAATGCAATTTGTATTTGTTTGAAATGAATTTCGAATTCGCTTTGGTTAATTTTTCACAAACTGTGTTATTGTGCTGAATCTGCTGATTGAATGTTAGAGAGGCTAACGTGTTACTATCTAAAAAAAAAAATGTTGGAATGAGATTTTTTTCACTTGTTAGTTGACTATTGTCAATTATTTGCGACCAGAAGCAATTCTGTATAAGGTAGGTTTCAGGGTTCCAATCTTTTGCAGCAAAAGTTTGTTAGACGATTGTATATTTGTTTGTTTCTATTTATTATAAAGTTCTTCTTTTACCCTTGTGGTGCAGGTGCTTAGTAGATATAACTTTCCTTTTCCCTTTGCAGGATATGATGTTTACCTTGTTGGAGGTTGTGTACGAGATCTTATTTTGAAGCGAATACCAAAGGATTTTGACATAATAACTTCGGCTGAACTTAAAGAGGTTACTCTCAATCTCTACTTTCTGTCATACTGGCAAGATGGGAAACAAAATATGATGTGTCTTACTCCATCAAGTTGTATTGTTATGGCATGTCCATGTTTGGCCAGTTCAACTGGTCATACTTATTCTTGTGGCATTAGGTAAATGGGAATTCGTTTTAATTATTTGATTGCCCTTTTTGCAGCTATCAAAGTTCAGGATTAATTTGAAATTGTTTTATTTTCTTGTATAGTTTAGCAAATTATATGTTTGAACTACAGTTTGGAAGATCCTGTATTCTAGCCATGTCAATGAATCTGCTACATGGTGTATTAAGCACTAATCAAAGTTGAAGAAAAATAAATAAATAAACAGAGAAAATGGATGAATTGCAAGCTTCATATTGTAAATTTTCAATGGTAGTTGTTGGAAGTATTAAAAACAATTGTTTTTGTATGTAGATCTTCTAGATTTATTATCATATTCTAATGGTTTTTGGGTGTGAATAGTTGAGATAAGGCATTTTAAATTGAGATGGACAGATTATGAACTTTCAAAAATTTCAGCTAAAATTCTGATGGAAGATTTGAATGAATTTCATTAATGGTTTTCTAGGAGGTTGATGATTCTGGCATAGAGCAATGCTACTCTTTTCTAAACTTATCATAAGTTCCATCTCAAATTATGGGTCCAAGTGATGTGGTTTTCATTCAATAAATAATGGAATGATGGGGTAAGTGATATGGTGAAGCCGCATCAATTGGGCTTACCATTTGGGATGGAATTTAGGATAAGTTTTGGGAAGAGTAGCATTACTCTTCTGGCATATTATGCCACTATTACGCTGCCATCTATGAAGATAGCTCTACATATGTGTCTAGAAAGAGCCTGCCTATGTTTGTTCTTGCGATGTTTCCCATTTAAAATTAATTTTCATGTTTCATATTTTATTTTACTTTGAACCACAGTCATTAGCTCTGTCATAATAGGTTTTTTCTTTATATATTTTTTTAATTTTGGTTTCTGAAGCGTCATAACAAACTTTTACCCAATTTGCAGGTGACAAGGGCATTTTTGCGGTGTGAAATAGTCGGCAGACGCTTTCCTATTTGTCATGTCCACGTCGAGGATACTATTGTGGAGGTGTCTTTTCTTTTTTTTTTCCTCACTTTTCATTGTGGAAAGTTTGATTAGTTGGTTACTCACTAACTTGATACGCGGTGAAGGCTGTTGCTGCAAGCCAATTTGTTCCAGAGTTTCCATTGTTCCATATTTTAAAAACATGTTAATCTTTTTACAATTAGGTTTCAAGTTTTAGTACATGTGGACGGAAATTCAGTAGGGACTTCAGCTATGAACTTGAGAGACCAGATGGATGTGATGAGAAGGATTATATTCGGTGGAGGAATTGTTTGCAGCGGGACTTTACAATTAACGGGTTTCTTATATGACCCTTTAATCTTGAAGTTATTTGTTCCAACCTTTTAGAGTAGGATGGCTTTGAATCACTTCTAACATCTCTGAAATTTTAGCAGTTGTAGCAGCCTACTACATTCTTTTAATACACTTCTTTGTTTTTGCAGCTTAATGTTTGACCCATATGCAAAAATAGTATATGACTACATGGGAGGAATTGAAGATATTAGAAAAGCTAAAGTGTGCATGTATTTCATAACTGCTGTTTCTTGACTTGTTTTAGACGTGTTGGCAATCGACATTGTCCTCATGTTGTCTGCCTTGGTTCCAGGTGCGAACTGTGATTCCGGCTAGTACTTCTTTTCAGGAAGATTCTGGTAAGTTTTCGCAGTTTTCATTAATTAGTTTTTATGTTGTAAGATTGACGCTGTTAATTTAGTTTGCACGCCCGATGGACATGGAGAGAATTCATCTTCTCATACAAATCAGAAAACAGTTTCTGATCCCATTTTCTTTGCAGCTCGTATTCTGCGTGCAATAAGAATTGCCGCCCGATTAGGATTTCGCATTTCAAGGGAAACTTCTCATTTTGTTAAACATTTATCTACATCAATGTTAAGAATTGATAGGGTATCTAAACAACTCTTTCTTCACTGCTCATAGTTTTCTATGCATTTGACTAGCATAATATGTTGCTGACTGAATTAAATGTCATTACAAACATTTCAGGGAAGGCTTCTGATGGAAATGAATTACATGCTAGCTTATGGTTCTGCAGAAGCTTCTCTCAGATTATTATGGAAGTTTGGACTCCTGGAAATACTTTTACCTATTCAGGTTCGTATTTGATAATCAAGTCTTGTTTTTTATTTGTCAGTGCTGGTTACTTTAAGATTGATACAGCTTCATTTCACAGGCAGCATACTTTGTTCAGCATGGTTTTCGGAGACGAGACAAGAGATCTAATATGCTTTTGGTAAGTTTGTAAAAATTTCTTTTGGTTTATTGTTTATTGCTTAATTAAATGCTGAGGTTTTAGCTCATTTAGAGATTGATTTGTTCACTTGTATTAAGACTTTCTAGCTAGGTAACGGAAACTGTAGTCTCTTCCTGAAATATAAAATTTTGTGAACATGCTTTTCTATCTAGAAATACATCTTAAGGATATAGTTACCAATATTAAACATGTTTTCCTTGCTTAGTAATGTTGGGTATTTTGGAGAAGACATGCCTACATTTGCTTCATCTGGCAAATCTTATTCCTGAGCTTTAAAAAGTATTGTTATGATATGTTCAAAATAATTTTTGGTCTCTTCTATCAGATGTCTTTAACTCTTCAGAATTTCTACATACTGGTACTTGGGGTATTTTTTGAAAAGGCCCAGTGGTTCACTAGCATGCAACTGATATAATATTCTGATCTTTCATTTCAGTCGCTGTTCTCTAACTTGGATAAACTTCTGGCACCTGACAGGCCATGCCACAGTATCTTATGGTAAGACTTGTCAACGAAAAAGTGCTTGTGTTTGAATTATTATTTGTTACTCATTTGCCAGAAAATAGCTAGATCTATTAGCTGGCTTAATTATGAAAATGTAGCTTCGTTGCCTTAGTTTTCACCAAAGTCTCATGTTAATATCGTATATGTTTACTGCATTGAGTGTGTATGTACATAGATTTTTTAAATGAGAAAGTTTAAGATGCATCTTGTACAAGAAACATCTGAACTACCTCCTGCGCTTTCCTGAATTCTTGGTTGACAAGTGTACAAAAATTCTCGAGCAAACTTGTTATGCGCAAATGACAGAGGGCAGTTTCGTTGGAAGTTGTTTGTGTCAGTGGACATTTCATCATGTTAGTCCTAGTGATGAGGAATATGTTTTCTGAAACAACAATCAACTTTTAGAAAAGGAACAGGGGGAGATAATTAAAGAAATGGTAGGAAAATAGAGTGAAATTGAAGGAGAAATAATCTTTTATTTAAAGATAAGTAATTTAACAATCACCAAGTCTAAAAACAAAATAACTAAGAACACTTATTTGTAGTGCCAAATACCTACTTCGACTAGGAAATAAATCCTTATTACGAAATAAGAATCAAATCCCAGCTTAACTAGAAATACAAAAGATAATTTCTAATGGAAATAGAAGACTATCAATTAGAAAATCAACCCCAATTAGAGTACCTCTAATTTAGAAAGTCAAAATTTTTAATTTAATTCAATCCCTAAAAAGCAACTAAAAATCTCTAGTTTTATTCCTACTTGTCCTACATCATCTGGAAGTCCAATTTCACAATCATGTAGGAATATTTGGTAAAGTAAAATTTAAAATCATGCAGGAATTAATGATTTGGTTCTGTGGGCATCAAAGCTTGTAAGTGCTAGAAGTTTGATCATATATTCCTCTAATAGGTATGTTAATCTCTTCATGCCACTTATATTTGTAATTAAAATATCCAGGGGTCCTGTCCTCTTGTCATCTGCTTTTTGCTTGTCATTTATATTGCAGTGCCAGTATTTGCCCCTAATATCTTGCCAATTGAACAACCAAATAAATGTTAATAAAATGTTTAGAAACTATGCTAAAAATTAGTAGTTTCCTTTTCATCATGTGGTTTGTGTTGTACCTGAAGCACTTTCTGAAATATTATTCAGGGTTGCCATCCTGGCATTCCACAAAGCATTATCTGACCAACCTAGGGATCCTTTAGTGGTTGCTGTTTTTGCCCTTGCTGTCTACAATGGTGGAGATATGTTAGAAGCAGTAAAGATTGGGAGGAAGATCACTAAGCCATATGATGGTAGCTTCTATGAATTATTAGACCCTCACAACCTGGACTTCCAGACACTGAAACATGAAGTTATGGATCTCGCTACATCAATTAGAGGTGCATTGTCCAATATGACTGATGAGTATTTTGTCTCTCAGGCAATGGCGGGATACCCTCAGGCCCCAACTTCAGACCTGGTGAGCATTTCCCTTTAAATTTTTAGTCTTATGGAGTGCAGTGAGCAGTAATAGACTATCAGGATGTTGCCAGTTAGATCACTATATATATTTTAATGTTAGCTATTCGTCTAAAGTATGATGCAAATCAAGGCCATTTAAAGGCCAATGAAGTAACTGGCTAACTTTCTCCCTTCATTTAGTAAGAAACCGTCCATTTTAATCTTAAAAATGTTCTTAGAATATCGTTTATGATGGCTATTTGGTGTAGGCAAGCGTCTCTAATGCATTACAGGCGACAAAAGTTCTTACATTCTGTAAACTAAACGATAGTGGGCATCTTCTATTAAAGTTTGACTTTTAAAAGTAACTGATATTCTTAAATTTTACTAATCAAAATAGATAATATTCGACTACCAGTATTACCTCGACAGCTACATGTGTTATAACTTATTTAAACCAAAAGAAGTGTCATTAATATTAACGTAAATTTAAATTTAACATCTTTATTCCCCCTTCTTTTCTTTTGGCTGGATTGTGAGCATTTTGGTGATAACAGACAGTTTTATTGCAATGCGGTTTGTTATTTTCACGTCCCATTTTAATTAGTTTGCACTCATGTTGGTTTACGCTACTGACCATATCTAATTCTTGTCAATTCCAAATTTGCAGGTTTTTATACCGTTACCATTGTATTTGAGAGTTGGTAAGATTTTTGACTGTGTGAGAGGAGCAGAAAAGGGATTTATAACGAAACAGGGTAGCAAGATTGATTACGAGTCATTAGCTATCGGAAGCCTTTCGGAAATCCGGCACACTTTTGCAAGGATCGTCTTTGATACTGTATACCCTCTCACTTTAACCTAATCCAAGATTAGAATCCCTCACAAGTAGTTACATGCATTTGGTAGAGAGAGAGAAGAAATTCGCTCACGATGTAACATAATTTTTATATTATTATTCATTTATTATTATTTTTTTCGAGAGACGGGAATTGTTTTAGTAATGATAATGGAAGTAGTGATTTACAGGAAGAACTAGTTTATTTTGCTATCTTGGATATATTTCCTTCCCGGTAAGTGAAATCCTATACATTTTAATACATGAAACTAAAGCAAATCAGGCGACAAGTTGACAGGGTTTACACTCCGAAATCATTTGCCTTGTCCAAAGGCTTCGGATGTGTTTGTTATGTTTTTATTTTCAGAATTCGTTTCCAAATACATATGCTTTGTAAATAATATTTTCGATTACATCCTTCAAATAATTATCAAAATTCACAACTTATTTTTTGAATTCTTTTGAGAACAAAATCACAACCCAACAGATAAACCCTTGCCTTACAGGAACTGCAGCATTTCCATGGTCTACCTGACCAACATCCACACTGTTATTTCTGCATATGAACTAGTAAATTCTTTTGATACAAAATTCTCGACACTTTTTTTGGGTACGAAAAGCCATTTATAATCAAATCTATTAGATGATACTCATACTCCACCTTCTGAAAACTTTCCATACATGATTCAACAGTTAAAATGCAATTTAAAGTACATATTCAAGTATACTAAGGATGAAGTCCAAAACCATCCTAAAAAAAATGGAGCAGCTGGAATAAGAATAATAGTAAATAAACTTTCTACAAAGGAGTACAATACCCGTCATCAACTGACGCTATCATTGATGAGAAAACCGCCTTCATTTGAGTGTGGTGACCCAGCAGCATCAGTATTATTATTGATTCGTTGAATTTAAAGTTCCTAACATTAAAATTTTGTTGTTCCTTGGCCATTGGTTATGATTCATGCTTTTGCAGGAGGAGGGGTAGCACCACCAGTAGTTGGCCTGACAAGAAGATGCACCAGATTATTTGATTGCAGAGACCAAGCATGCAGTTAAGAAGTCCAGAAATAGAGGAAAACGAACTTACAGTCCAACAAAAACTTTGAAAGCATCATAAAGGCCCCACTGGGCTCCAGTAAGAGTTCCAATCATGACAATACGAAGGGGAAGGCCACGGGTAAAAAGACCCCACAATCCCAGCCTCTTCACCGCCTGCAATAGACAGAAAACAAGAGATTAACAAACAGAGAGAATAAGAATATATATCCGAGGAATGCATAAGGGATACAATTCACTCACATCGCCAACACTTGCTCCCTTCGCGTTGTTGAGGAAAGACACCAGATTATCAGCAGGATGTGACACGATCGCACAAAATACACCAGCCACATATCCACCAGCGAAGCTCACTCCAAGTTGGAAAGTTTTACTGCATTGTTCTTTTGGAGTTGGGATGGCATACTTGTACATCATCTCGACAATAGTCTCAAAAGATGCAAATTTCATCATTGTATCTGCAACATACCCATTTGAATAATTAGGGACTCTAAACTTTGTCCTTGCAAATAGAAGAAACCGTTAGTTAACACAAATATGGAACATGGAAGAATGGATATGTTTTTGGCTTACATGGAATCTGACGTCCCCAAAGAGGAACTATCCCTCTGTACAAACTGCAAAGAGTTTACATTTATCGTATCAGAATAACACTTATGACAATATAAATGCACCATATCACGTAACCAGAGATGTCATGAAGGGATATCATACCCAGCAACACCTTCAGACTTGACAAGCTTGGGGAACCCATCGGCTAAGCCACGGGCAAAACCAGGCTGAGTTTGGACACGGACCTTCACAGCCTCCATTGGGCAGAGGGCAACATCAGCAATCACTTCAGCAGATGCTGAACCAGCAAGGTATATTAAGGTCTTGTACTTGGAAGCATATTCCGGTCCAGCAATGTCTGAGTAATATTTCTTAAAGTACTCGTAGAAGCCAAACTTGCAGGCACCTTGAGCACTATAACCGAGCAGAGTGGGCACCCAACCCCTAAAGAAACCTTTAAAACCCTGCTCCTTAAGCAAAACTCCAAATCCAGAACTGATGCTCTTGTACTTTGCTGAGTCGATCTAGAGTGTCAAAAAGTCTCAATATTACTTCAATTTATTCGATCATTAGTTATTAACAGGTATCACATAATAGCCAACAAAGCAAAAGCAAGTCCAATTTTACACAGTGCATTGAAATGTGACGTCTCAAAATCATCAATCGCCTCCGTCAGATGCAATAAGATAGTCTAGGCCAGTTTTTAAAATTCAAAGGGAAAATAAATCATCTTTTAAAATTGTATAGGTCAAAAGAATTCTCTCCAAAAGTTGATGGCCAACACAAAACTCTAAAATAAAATTTTGTTATTGAAGCTGACAAGTTAACGTTTAAAAAAAAAAAAAACAACAACAGTAACGCATATTGTCCTCAACTCATTGAGTAAACAAAAACCAAATCAAACAACAATGCAAATTTAAATAATGTTATATGACAGGTTACAGGATTGCATACTTACATAAAGTCAGAAAAAATAAAGGTCATATAAACCAAAAACTTATAAATTTTTAGTTGACACAAATTTATCTTAAAACATCATAAGTGTGTCCCTTTATTACAAACACAAAATTTACGTTAACAAAACCATTCTTCCAAAAAGAATGCCAAACTTCGATAAGGTAACAATTTCTTTCACAAATTAATAGTCTTTCAATAAATTAATGATTTATCAAAAAGAAAAAAAAAAAGGAAAAACAATGTTTGTTAACTCGTTCTATGTCTTGTTTTTGGAAAGCTTCATGTTATTAGATCTTGAAACTACCGAGTCTAATCTTTTTCGTTTTTATTTTTTAATATGAATTGTTTTTGAAGAGAGATAGAGGAAAATTGAAACACTACCAAAAAATAATAATAAATCAATACGGGATTTTATTTATAAAAAGAAAAAAAAAATTAATTTTTTTTTTTTAAAGAAAAAGACAGAGATACCTGCATGTTGCACTTGAGAACATCTACAGGAGTAACGGCCGTGTGAGTGAGGCCAGTGCTTAACATACCACTGAAAGCAGAAGCAGCGTAAAAAGCAGAAGAGAACATCTCGATCTTCTCCTTAGGTGCTGGAATTACAAAACCACCACCATTCGATGATGGTGAGATGGACGGTGCTGATTGATTTTGATGTAACAGTCCACTGTTACAATACATTGTTGCGTCCATATCGAAAAGTCTTTTGGACGATGAAGATGAGTAGAGAAAGTTTGGTAGCAGAGATTGACGAGACCGATGATCAGAGACAGACATTTTGGTGTCTCCCTCTAAAAAAAATATAAAACAAAATGCTTTTGATGAGAGGGGAAGGGAGGATGATAACAGGGGGTGGCTGTTTGGCGCGCAAGAAAAGAGTTAACGGTGATAACTACTTCTTCACGGATTGTCCTTTGCCTTGCACGGCATTTATTAGTAGAGTTTTGACGGGAAAGTTTTTGACTTGTTGACTTTGTCTATTGAGAATTTTCGACAATTGACTGTAATTTTCCAATTAAAATTGAGTTTGAACATTTTAGAATTTGAGTTGAAAAGGTCTTTTGGACGATGAAGACGAGTAGAGAAAGTTTGGTAGCAGAGATTGACGAGACTGGTGATCAGAAACAGACATTTTGGTGCCTCCCTCTCGATAAAAAATATAACGAAATGCTTTTGATGAGAGGGAAAGGAAGGGTGATAACGTGAGGTGGCTGTTTGGCGCGCAAGAAAAGAGTTAACGGTGATACCTACTTGTTGACTTTGTCTATTGAGAATTTTCGAACATTGACTGTAGTTTTCCAATTAAATTTGAGTTTGTACATTTTAGACTTTGAGTTATTTTCTTTAAATAATAGTAGTTGATAATCCGAGAAGAGTGGTTTTTAAGAAGTATGCAGGTGGAGGCGTGGACGTCTTGCTATATGCAGTAGGCAGGAGGTAAGCATGGACCCAAGTTGTTAAAGAGGAGAAGACTTCAAAGAGGCTCATGTGAAGTAAAGCCGGGACGTAATGGTGTTATACAGGAGAGTTCGAAGAATTTCACATGAGCTGTGAGGCTCCAGCTCTTTTGCAAATATTTGACTATTCATTTGGTTATGGTTACATAAAAGGCCCAGAAAACCCAACTGATTGGCTCTTCAACTTTTAGGCTCACCTGGAAACAAGTTTGTGTCTTCGATATAAACTTTTATTATTTGATAGAATAACAACTCACTAATTAATTATTTGTATAATTTTTGTTATATATATATATATATATATATATATATGAAAGAGGATTATTGTATTTGATAAATTTATTTAAAAAGGATTATATAAGAAGAAATACTTCCAATATTTCTAAAACTAAAAAGAGTTTTTTCTATCTCCCCCAAATTTGTGATTTTTTTTAATTTTAAAGTAATTTATTTCAAATTACTGTAAATTTTATTTTCTCTTAAATGGCTCCTCCAAATTTCTATTTTTATTACTTACCCCTTTAAACTTTAGAATCTAAATCTGCCCCAAGTCCTAAAAAGAGCATTCTCTATATAATAGTACGGATTCATCAAAAGAAAATTTATCTTACATATAGAAAGACAAATTTTGTAATATCTCTTGTTAAAAAAAATATGTCATAAAAGTATGCATCTTATAATTATCTATGACTCTTTATATCTTTATGATACGAGGACATGATCAAATGAGATAAATGATCAATATGATAAATTTCTTCATTATTTTGTTAACTTTTTATAAGTTGTATCATGAATGATAAATATTAGTATAATGTACAAGAATCGATATTTTATTATTAAACGAAGCCAAAAACATTTGACAAATAAAATAAAATAAAATACTTTCTACGTTTATTATGTTCTTTCCGAATCTTTGGTAATATAATATATAAGTTATTATATTTTTTAATATCATTAAATTTTATTGGTCAAAGGCATGTGGTTCACACAAAGCATATTCTCGAAACGCACAGTATCGAATTCTAACTCAAAGATGAAATATGCAAATTGAGCAAACATGCACTATTAAACTAACTAGCCTACACTACCTTGCAAATTCAAATCATGTTCTCATTAACAGACAAGATTAAGATTATAAAGAAACAATTGAAATAATCAGAAACAATAACGTAAATGAAATTGAGATTTTATTTTTATAATAAAATCTTAAAATAATAAATTATACCTGCATATTGCACTTGACGAGATCGAGAGGAGTAACGGCCATGTGAGTGAGGCCACAGCTAAAAATGCCGCCAACCGTACACGCAGCGTAGAAAGAAGGCGAGTACATCTCGATCTTCTCCTTCGGCGCCGGGATCACGATTTTACAGCCATTTGACGACGGTGAAATGGACGGCAGCGATTGATTCAACATTCCTTGGTTCGTGTTGATCAAAGAGTCCAAATCGTAGAGTCTTTTGGAGGACGAAGACGAGTATAGAAAGCTTGGGACCAGCGATTGGCGAGAATACTGATGATCAGGGAGCGCCATTTTTCACTTCGTCAAGTTCTAAGATTAATTTTCTTTTGGCTTTTTTTGTTTTTGCTTCGGTGTGTTGTGTTGTCTTCTGTTGCTCTTGCTCTCTCTCTGGAAATGAATTTTATTTGAAAGAGGGAAGAGAACGATGAAAAAGGAAGGCTTGTGGTGGCGGTGTTTGGGGCGCGAGGAAATAGCTTAAGCTAACTGTAGTTTTTTTTTTTTTTAAAAAAAATTAAAGGTAAACTTTGAAATTCTATTTTCTTAATACTTTTCAAAATAAGTTGATAGTTGGAGGAGACTCCTCCAACTGCCTCTATGGCTCCACCTCTATTGCAAACTTCTGGCAAGTGGCAACTCATTGGTTGCAGGAAGGGCCAATGACTAGTGCAACCCAGCTTTCTGGCTGTTTATGTTTGACTCGATCTTTGCTTTAAAATTAACATAAACAAGTTGCTATTTATACATTTTGTTTTATAATTAATTAATTCATTGTTTTATACATGAATGTAAAATAAATAACGTTTTAATTATTATTAGATTATTATAGATGGATATGGTAAATTTAAGTTATGATAATTCAAATAACCCTTTCATCAATAATATGAATTGTATACACCAACTTATGGGCATTAAATGAAAAGCCCAAATTTGACATAACATTAGCCATTGATAAAATTTTACTTTTTGGAATTCGATTCTTATATTTTAAATTCAAAAATTAAACTGTGTACGCGGAACATATTATCAAACCAGTTGTATTGTAGTGTTGCCTTAGTTACCATGTTCAACTAGGGCACTCCATTTCCCATATTGCAAGTCGTCTGATGTATTGATAATCTTTGATGTATACATGTGTCTTTTTCGTTTATTTTTTGAGGGGAAATTGATGGCTACGTTACAGCAACGGCTCTATCGTTCAGCTGCAGGAGCAAAAGTATTGACCGTTGGATCACAGTGCACATAGGAGTTGGGGTTCTCTATCACACAAGACAAACTAAGGAAACCAAGCCCACCATAGGTCAACTTGCAATAGACTTCAGGCCCACATCAGAAAGGCAAAGATAGAAACTGATAGGTAGGCCTTTGAGCCTTGATCATGAGAATGAATGCTGACCACTTGTATCTGGGATTGGCACTTTCATGGCCATGGTTTACATGGTTTGGTTTCTTAAAATGATTTTATTCTCCATATGGCAAAAGTGGTGATAATCAATAATTTTTTATTTTTTTTTAGCTAATCGCGTTGATACTTAAAAATCGTTCAACTAATATGTAAGACGTAATCCAAATTTAATAATTGAAAATACAAAAGTGCCCCTGGAATGTATATATATACATGATAAATAGCAATATAGCCATTGAACACTATAATTAATCTTCTTGGAATAAGATTTTAAACCTTTAACCACTAAACTTCTAAATAACAACTTAACTACAATTGTAAAACAGTTCATGGAAGGGTTGTTTTAGTCTCCAGTTAGAAGTGACAATGGTGGTTTTTTTTAGCTCAAACAACTAGCGAGTTCTTTCTTACCAGTTAAAAAAAAGTGAATGATCGATGGACACTAAAATTTTCACCAACATTAATCCTTCAGTGTTCAAGTCAATTTCTATATTAACTTTGTAGTGAAAATGTGTATAAAAATATGAATATTCGTGAAGAGGAAGTGGTGACAATTGTGGAAGGTGAGAAAAGAGAGAGGAGCGAGGAGAAACCCTAAAAGTGTTTTTTAGGTTTTTTCCTTGAGATTCCATATTCTCTCCCTTCCAAAAGCCGTAAGTTAGTTTTTATAGGTAATTTGACACGTCTTGAATATTGACTCTTCTTTGGTGTGAGGTAGCATAATTTCATAAGGTCACATATCTTCTATATGATCCAATCACATATCTTGATTTAGAGAGATTGTGAGGCTACCATGTGACTGTCAGACATTACTTTTTTCATTAATTGCGAAACTATAACACGAGAACATGGATGAAGTGATTCCGATTTGGAGAAGACCAGCCCAATGAGCTTAGTAGGCTTGTAAGTGGTGGAGGTGAATATAGGTATTTGTAAAAAAATAGCTACAACTTTGAGATTTCAAACTCACCGAGTTGCAGCTCAATAATAGGTCTCAGTTGGATAATCTTATCTCATGAATGGTGATACCAACTCAACTTCTTATCGATTATCTTTTTTTTTTTTGTCTTTTTGATCGTGTCCATAAAATAAAGTTACTTATGTGATTTTGGATTCACACAGATATTGAACTAAGTCGGAACGTTATTTTTTTTAAAAATTCACAAATTATTATCTAGTAATAAAATATATTAATGAGGAGATAGAATAAATATAAATGTTAACCACTTAGTACTATCAAAATTCACGTGTCATCATCACATCCTTGAAAGTTGAGACAAAATTAAGTTAATAGATGATCATATTTCTTGATAAAGACATTCATTGCATCCCTGGCTCGCTAAATAAAACCGTGATCTAGATTCTATACTATGCATGCATATAAGATATAATTGATCATCTCAAGAATTCAAAGGCAAATAAAAAGAAGTCCAAGGTCTATTAGATCCCCATATATTTTCATGCATATGCACGTCAATAAATTAGTAAAATGAACAAGAGAAATGCCGGATGATCCCATGAGAAAAACTTCCCACGAACCTTTCAGAAGCCGAAGCCCTTAAATAATTTTTTAAAAATAAAATAAAATAACTCGCCATCCAAGCCCATTAAAATGAAAAAAGTGTCGCCGTTGCCGGGGATCGAACCCGGGTCACCCGCGTGACAGGCGGGTATACTCACCACTATACTACAACGACATGTTGGAGAATTGCGGTACAAGACTAAACAAGAAGAGTCCTTAGTCTTGTCTGCCAAATCCTTCATCGTACCATCCGCCTCCCTTTTTGTTTGTTTTAGATATAAAAGTGCGTGTACATTCTTTTGGTTACCAAAACCAGGAAAGGTACGGGTGCATGGCAGCACCCGGCGCGTTGTAGCAGTAACCATTATTTTGAGTGGGTCATAATATTCATATTTATCATAGTTAAGAGAATATAAACTATTTCTTTTAATCACACTCTTGTCTTTTTATTGAAGTCTTTTAATGTGTTATGTATGCATATCATTTTGAATGTATGTGCATGTAAAATAATACTTATCTAGACTTTGAAAATATAATATGCCACACTTGAAAAATTATTTAAAAAAATGACTACGCTTATAAAGCATTTATAATTAAAAAATAAGGAACTGGGAAATAAGTTATAATATTAATTCTTCTTTTTCTCTTTCCAATGCTTTTACTTTGTTAAGCTGTAATACTTTTATTTCTGTGAAAATTATTTATTATTTTTTCTTTACTTCAATTAACAATTATAAACATGGTTCCCACCTAACGATTGATGTTATACAAATTAAAGTTGTATTAATAATATTTTTACTTTAAAAATATTACCATTTTTTTAAAGTGGGGCTATTTGTACATTTCTTAATTAATGCACCTACTTACTCAATAAACCACTCTCTTTAAATCAAAATATTCATTTATATTTTATAAACCCAAAACAATATCAAATATGACACTTATTAAATAAAAATCTTATAAATATTTTTTTCTAAATAAATCCGTCATTTTAATATCCACACCCACCAATTAATAAATCTCTCTTTTTTTTTTTTAAGAAAAAAACAAATGTATACTCTTTAATCAAATTTTAGTAAACTCATTGTTTATGTGCATAAGTATTTTGTGTTTGAAATATCCTTTGCATGTTTGTATGTAATTTAAAAAAGTAAAAAAAAATAAAAACTACACTGATTATTTTATCAAAAAAATTTCAAGTCATCAAAACCCAATTAATTTTTAGTCTATCTAGGTTATAAGGATTTTTTATTTTTTATATTAATATTTGTTTACACCAAACCCTTCTCAATGGTTGATATAATATTTATTTTTTATTGTACGAATATTTTTTGTATGTTTTTCATTTTAATGATTAGTATAACTTATTTAACTTTTATTGAGGATTTTTGTTAATATTTTAACATTTATTGATTTATCTCTATCTTTTCCAAGTTTAGCATAAAATAAATAATAAAGAGTGAATATAAAGGTAGGGATAGAAGTGAATATAGAGAGTAAAAGACATTTAAATTAAATAAATTAACCAAAGAATGATTTTATGTTAAAATTTTTATTAAAAATAATTAATATATTATTTTATAAAAATAATATAATAATATATTCAATATTTTATATAAATAACATTAGAAATCAAAACAAAAAAAATTAAAGTACCGGCAACCGTTTTCAAGATATTAAAGTTGATAAAAAAAAAAAAATAGGCACCGGGATTTAGTTATTTACAGCGTCGCCACTTGGTTGGCACGTCATCACACTTTCCCCAACATTTGCCATCATCAGCAACTGGGTCCTTCAATTTCCACTCAGATCGCTCCCGCGAAACACGTAATTGTCAAGACGGCGTCGTTTTCTTTCAATCCTGCCGTTTTCAACTCAACTTCCGCTCTCTCTGTCTTTGAATCTCCGATTTTATCGTGAAAATCTAGTTCCCGTAGAAGTTATCGCTTCAGTCTCTTCGCGCAGTCACGCGTATTCGTAATTTACAACTGTAGAAATGGATCGCCGGAGAAACGGAAGTCCCGTGTACGGACGGCAGTGGAGCGGGGGATCGAGCAGCTCTGGCTCCTCCTCGCCGGCGCACCCTCAGTCGCGGCTGCAGCCAGCCTTCTCCTCCATTAAGCGCAACCAGAACGTCGCTGCCAAGGCTGCTGCGCAACGTCTCGCTCAAGTCATGGCCTCGCAGACCGCTGCTGGTACTGGCGACGACGACGACGACGAAGAAGATCAGGAAGACGACCTTGCCTTCCGCTTCCCTGTCTCCAGTAGCCGGAGTAGCAATAACCATAATTCGATACCGCCGATTTCGATCGCGAGAACTAATAGATCTCCTTCTCCTGCGGTAATTTTATAAAACGACTCGGTTTCTGCAGCTTAACATTTAATTTTTTCTTAATTGATCTGATTAAAATGATTTCAATCTTTTGATTAGTTAGGTCGGAACTTTGTAGAACATGCACCATCGGTGCGGTCCACGTCAGCTGGAAGGCCGTCGACGATGTCTGTTCGAACGACAACATTAATGCCACCTAGTAGACCGGCGGTTAGAACTCCGGTTTCTATACCTCCGATCGAGCCTCCTTCTAATAGAAGTAGAGATAAGAGGTAAGGTTTAGTAGCTTGATCAATGTTTTGTTTGAACTGACTTCATTGCTGCTACAATATTGAATCACGAGTGTTTGGCTCTGAATCCCGCTTTCACTGGGTCAGATTGGGCCTTAATTACGGGATATTTCAGTTTAGATTAAATTAGAAGCTGAGTGCCTGAACCTGCTAAAGTTTCAGCCAGTTGAGGCAGGTTCATTTGGTTAATTGTGCTAACGATCGATTGATTTGATATGGGCATTTATTTAACGTAGTTTAAGGACATACACATTATAATGTAGGACTTACAACTTGTAAAGATGTAAATTCTAACATAAAATGATAGACTTGTAATATGAGAATGCGAGACTTGTATAATATTAGAACTCATAACGTTTGTTATTTTTAACCGGTAGTATAATTTTATTTTATTTTATAATTATATATATTTATTCAACCTTTTTTTTTTTTTACTTGGGCGTGTAAATCGATCACCACCATTAGTGCTTGCGGATTTAGTGGGTCCGTCCTGTTGTGACTTGTAACTTTAAATGTAATGAGATGTTGATAAGCATATTTTGTGGGGTGTCTTCAGAGCAGCTAATTTTATGCTTTTGATTTTTTGAAGTTCTTTAGTTTTAATTAATGTAGGTTAGATTTGCCACAACTTAATTCAAAAGATGCAGGAGATCAGCGTGAAGCCTCTGCACTTCGTGATGAAGTATGTTACCTGGTCTTATCGATTTTTGTCTCGTTAATAGATGCTTATGATCTTTGAAGTACATTGAAAGAAGCTGTGTATTGTTTACAATAATATACAGCAATACCTTTGGGATTTGATTAATATGTCATGAAGCAGTGGTTATGTAACTAATATATTATATTTTCAGCTTGACATGCTGCAAGAAGAGAATGAAAATTTACTTGACAAGGTGAGGTCAACCTTGCCCAAATCAACTTTGTCTTTCTGCCATATTGTACATGATGCTTAAGACTTAGGGCTGAGCATGCTATGCAGCTTCGTCATGCTGAAGAAAGACGCGAGGAATCAGAAGCTAGAGCTAGGGAGCTTGAGAAACAGGTAAGTTGTATTCAATTAATTTAATTCTTATATGGGTAAAGTTAAGTTCCATGCAAGTTGTAGATATGAAGGGAAAATTTGAGTCATTCTATGCCACCACACCCCAAATTTTTGTATTTCACCAGCATGGGCACAATGGGTGCATGCATAATGCTATTCTGTGCTCCACCTGCACTCATGCTGACCTCGCAGGTGTCTTGTGTTTTTATTTTATTTTTAATTTTAATATATATATATATTTTTAATTTTGATTTTGTATATTTTTAGAAATTGATTTGAATCTGATGTAATAATATGATGAGAAATTATATAATGAATAGAGAACATATCAGAAAAATATTTTTCATCTATTCATTAATAAATTCTAGATATAGTTGTTCCTTATGTAAAGTGATAAGAACCTTGGGAGAACCACACCCCAAAAGCTAGCTATTGAGGTGGGAGAGCCTAAAGCCTTATAAATTCCACACAAGAAGCCTATACTTTCAATGTGGGATTCAAGTCTCATACCTTACAATTAGGATCCTAATATTCCACCACGCTCCGGCGCCCCGGCGCCCACGCAGGCTGGCTGTGCACTAGTCCTTTGACTAGTCCCAGGCGAACACTGCAATGCTGACGTCACCACCTGCGTCGCACGATTGCGACCGGGAGACATGATGTAGGCTCTGATACCAATTGATAAGAACCTTGGGAGAACCACACCCCAAAAGCTAGCTATTGAGGTGGGAGAGCCCAAAGCCTTATAAATCCCACACAAGAAGCCCATACTTCCAATGTGGGATTCAAGTCTCATACCTTGTAATTAGGATCCTAACATAAAGATTCTTTGAGAATTCCATCACTATAATTTTAAGTACATCCCAACTAGCTACCTTTGGTTTCCTTTCAGAAGGTCTGTGGTTCAGTTCCTTAAGTCCACCTATGGGAGGATAAGTCACTCATTTCTTGTATCCCAAAGATTATAAGGTTTTGCGGGAGCAACACTTTCTAATTTGAGTCTGCTAAGTGGGTTAGAGATTTTCGTGGGTCCTTGAAGTAGAAAGAGTGCATCTCAACTAAGTTGGCTACTATGAATTTCTAGTATTACTCTATCCGTATCTGAAAATAATAATAAAAATGTACATAAAAACTAAAAAATTGAGTTTTGAACACCTAATTACATTTATTGTTGCTAGCTATAGCTAACTTTAAATATTAGGTGTTGTAATGAACTTTGAATTTTGAATCCTCACGTTTTCTCCAAATGAAGGTGCTCCAATATGTTTAGTGCAAGTAGCAGATTATATATTATCAATCATTCAATACCCCATTTTATGCTCTAAAAGTTGATTTCTGTTTTATGGTTGATGCTAGAGGAATTGCTAGATCACACTATCGCCTGTAAAATACTAATATTGTTGGTCTATTGTATTATTTATTTATTTTTTGGACTTTTTTGTGTGCATATAATCTTAAAGTTGTCTACTTCTTTGATATGAAATCCACAGCTGCAATTATACATCTGTATAATTATTCATGTTGCTTGGTTGCATGGTTGCTATTTGGCTTTCATTTTTATTGCATATAAATGAATCGTGCATGAAGTTTGTTTATCTCAAGTTTAAGTTTCCTGAAGCATTGGGATTTAGTACTTCATGAGTTGAATATACCATAAAAAGTTCCAAAGATTTTGTGCCTTTTGGTAATGATACTCTGCTGCTTATTTCCATATCTAATCCTCATAGGTTGCTTCACTTGGAGAAGGTGTCTCTCTGGAAGCTAAACTGTTGACCAGGTAAGCCTGGGTGGTTTTCCCTATCCTATTTTCTTATTGAATATGCTGGTTGTGATTGATGTATAATTTATTGCAGGAAAGAAGCAGCATTACGTCAAAGAGAGGTAATTGTTAGCTTTGTATTAGCTGAGAAATCAAAAAGACTTTTGAAGCTTCCATTTTATTGTGTGTGTGCTTGTGTTTTCTTTTTAATCATTTTCCTTAGGTATTTAATATGTAATTTTCCTTTTGAATAATCTTCTTATTCTTTTTCTATATATATTTTTTTAAAATAGGCTCTGATCTTTTATTGTTTTTCAGTCGCTAGAATGCACCTCTTATCTAGCAAACTTTTTTTCTACAGGCTGCTCTTAAGGCTGCAAAACAAAGGACAGATGGAAGAGATGAGGAGCTTGCATCCCTTCGTTTTGAAATCCAGGTGAATTATGCTAAGAATACTTGTATAGTTCATGTTTTTTGACGTACACTAAAATATCATGCCTTATTCATTTTAAGCAGAAGGTGAAAGATGAGGCTGCAGCAGGTGTGGAGCAGCTACGAGAAGCAGAAACTGAAACAAAAGCTTTACGGTCAATGACACAGAGAATGATATTGACCCAGGAAGAGATGGTTCGTTCATTGCAATTGAAGTCATATTTATTACTAGCTGTTTCTATCCTAACTGTATATTTCATCTACATTTTAGGAGGAAGTTGTCCTGAAGCGTTGTTGGCTTGCTCGCTACTGGGGTTTAGCTGTACAGTATGGTATTGAACTTGCTATAACCTTCTTTCACTTGAGAGATAAAAAAGTTCTATAATGTGCTATGTTCTAACTGTACATCCTGAGGGATATACAGACTTTTACAACAATTATAACATTTTCCTTTATTGTCAATCATAAAACAAACGAGTTGCAAGTTCTTTATTATATATGTGGTGAGATGTGCTGGGATTTTAGTGTTGTCATCATCAGTATATTACATTATATGAACAACCTTTTTGGATCTATGTGGATATGATCCATTATTTTCCAATGTTTCATTTTTTACTGTTCATTCTTGTTTAGCGGTTTCAATTCTCTTACTTGATTTCTCTTTGTTCTAGTTACCATCTTCAATATTTTTGCACTTGAAAGATTAATTACTTTCTTTCTTCAAACTAATTGAGCTTAGTGGTAAAAGCCTCTGGTTGCAACTATGAGGTCAAGGGTTCAAATCTCCTTGGAGCCATTTATTTGGGATATATATTT
Source organism: Bursera cuneata (assembly GCA_026212285.1). NCBI lineage: Eukaryota > Viridiplantae > Streptophyta > Magnoliopsida > Sapindales > Burseraceae > Bursera > Bursera cuneata. The sequence continues at coordinate 37,920 of JANLJB010031202.1, forward strand.
ATATCTTAAGTTTTCTGGCTATCAAAGTTGTAGGGTATAGAATGTAACCCCCAGTTTAGAATTAGGTAAACAAAGAAACGGTTAAAAGAAAAAAAAAATTCACTTCTTCAATGGGGTGGTTTTGAATAATTTTTGTTGATACTAGATTTATGTTGATATCAACACTAGATTTTGTATGACTGCCTTTATTTTTGTCTTATTTTATTTTATTTTTAGTTGACTGAGTTGCTTTTGGCTGCTCTTGTTCTTTGTAGGTATCTGTGCAGACATAGCAGTGCTGAAGCATGAGCACTGGTCAGCTTTAGCTCCTCTTCCCTTTGAAGTTGTCATTTCTGCTGGACAAAAGGCTAAGGAGGATTCTTGGGAGAAAGGTAGTTTCACGAATCAGCTTATTTTCTGTTCTTGTTATGTTTGTTTAAGTTTTATAACTTGCATTTAGTTATCATTTCTATGAATGGTGCAGGTGGTGGCGATCCTGATAGAAGTAAACTTGCTAGGGATTTAAGTGATCTAACAGGAGAAGGAAATATAGAGAGTATGCTTTCAGTTGAAATGGGTTTAAGAGAATTAGCTTCTTTAAAGGTATTTCTTTACTTTTACAATAAATTCTGTTCCATTTATGAATATCTCTAGCTATGTCATTTTGTTTGTTTCTGTAGATTATAGTTATAGAAAATGGGTATCCACTCTGTTACCTTATATGTTTGTGTATTCATTTCATTTTGCAATGTACTTCTACTGTTGAATGTATATGCCATACCCTCAAAAAGAATTATGATGACAACATAATTCATGAACCTTTTACATAAATTTTTTTTTCCTTGAGTTGAAGTGAATTGCTAAATTTCAAGGGCTGACTGTTTCTCTCTGTTCAATGGTGTCTTTCTCTTAGTTTAAATGTTTGAAAACCTTTGTTTTGTGTACTTTAAATTGAAATTATATTACTACTGTTGCAAGGTTGAGGATGCTGTTGTGCTTGCATTGGCCCAGCACAGAAGACCAAATATGGTTCGACAATCCATCTCTGGTACTTTTATCCCTGTTCTCTTTTTTTCCTGTTATCAGTACCTCTAAGATATATTCCTTGAATATAAATGGAAACTTTATTTCTTTTCGTTGTATTTCAACTCTAGTCTTTTACTTTTAGTTTTAAAGACAGATAGTATAGCTTTTTGAATTATAATTCATAATTCTGCCACAGTGCCACATGATTAACACAATTCTGATTCTGAAGTTTTTCATGAATTTTGTATTCATGAAAGGTCTAATAAACATGATGTATTAAAGAGATTATGTCGCTTCTTGAGTTGATTCTTTCACACTAATTATTATTAGTTACAATATTCAGCAGGCTACCATGAAAAAATGGAAAATATATTCACATCCATTCATTTTTTTTTTCTATTTTCAGATTCCAAATCACCAGCTGATCCAAAGTTTATGGAGGCATATGGTAAGGGCTTTACTCTCTCATCTGTATGATTATATGCTTTTACGTCATTTGTGGTAAAATAATGGAAGCTAAACCATTATTCCAGCATGTGCCACCTGTGATATTTTGGTTCATATGTTTGTCTTGTAGTGCCAGAGCTATCTAGATTTGTACTGCATGTTGTATGAGGCTATGTGGTTCCAAGATGGAATATGCTGCACTTTTATGAGTTTTGTTGTTGCATTTTGAAAAATTTTACCATCATACATTTGAATTGTATTAATATAGTTTTTCTGGATGAACTAGAATCATGATTTTATTTAGGTGAAAGTTTGATTAGCTTTTTTTCTTTCCCTTTGCGTGCAGAATTAAGTGAAGAGGAGGTGGAAGATGTTCTTTTCAAAGAGGTCAGCTGCTTTCTTACTTTAGTTTTGGTTTCCTTGTTACATATTGTCACTGCTATGAGCATCTTATATAAATTCCCATCATTGCTTTTTCTCCTCAGATGATGCATTTTTTACATTTATTTACTGGATTCAATACTTTCTCATGACAATTCTTTTTTTATAAACATGTTGTAACCCTATGTGTTAGGTTCACTTGGGTAGTTCCGCTTGTTTCCGAGTATTTCATCTTACTGTATGTAATTTTGTCGGATCATTTTTCTACAAATGTTCCCAAATCCCTGAAAGAGAAAAATACAAAAGTAAATATCAAATGCCAGAGTGGGATCTGCAGTGTGGTTGGTCATTTGAATCTGGGCATGAATTGATTTTTCCAATTTGGGTTTCATATTTAAGTATGAAATGTGGCTAATCTGGGTATTCTATTAGCAGGAAGTTGAATGTGTCTTGTTTTGGTTAATGTTTATATTATTCCTTCATCGGTCAGACTTGTAGTTCTTATAACTTGATGACATATACAGGCTTGGTTGACATATTTCTGGAGAAGAGCTAAAGTGCATGGTGTAGAGGAGGATGTAGCAGAAGAGCGTCTACAACTGTGGATCAGCCGCAGTGGCCATTCACCAACTTCGCATGATGCTGTTGATGGTAATATTATTTTCTTGTTTTTTGTTGTTGATTTATTTATTTAAACCTAAAAAAAAGGTAAAGCTCTCCTCATTGAGTCAATTTCAAGTAAACAATCCGTGACTACGCACAACATATTTATTTTTTTGCAAACTTTATTGTCTTTGTCCACCATAATATATGTAATATATGAATCTTGTTGAAGTTGTAATTACCTTATTTTATCTTAGTAGCTTATAACCATGACTCAACTCTTGCAATCTGTTTTATGGCAGTTGAGCGAGGTTTACTGGAGCTGAGAAAGTTGGGGATAGAGCAGCAACTCTGGGAAGCATCTCGGAGAGAAATTGACCTGCCCTATTCCGCCTCAATTGCCAATCACAAACCTGCCCGAGATTTAGAGATCTCTTCATGATCGTCATCGTTTTGATGTGTCCACTACTATTTTTTTTCCCGTCTCCGATTTGTACACATATATATGATCTTGATCTTCTTGAATTACATAAATTTTCAGTCCACTTTCCTACAATTTCTCTGCGTTCTTCTCTGTTTCTTCAGCAACAACATCACTTGTTAGCATTGCTGGTCCCTTATACGAGAGAGCTGTTGGGCGTGTAATTAGACTTCTTATATGATAGAATGTTTGTAATACTAAATGCTTGAAACTAGTAATTCTTTTATTTCATTGATTTTGTAATTCATCTTTGCATAACCTTGTGAAGTTGAAAATACTTGAATTTGAACTTGTCTTTTTACATAAAATTGTCATTTATTCACGACGAGGTGAAATCAACCATTTTCACCTGAAAGGTTGTCAAAATGATTTGTTTAGGAATTGATCGTCTATTAAAGACGTGCGTAACAATCAACCTCTAGATTTCATTATTTATTTTAACCTCATCTTATGTCACCTTGTTTTAATAAGGTGTGTTCGCCTCACCAAAATTTTTAGAATCTTTCTCTGCGTAAACTTGCAATCCAAATCCTAAATTGAAAAAGAAAAGTCTAAGGTGTTACAAATATATTCCACTATTAAGCAAATGAATGTACGTTAATGTGAGTTTTTTTTTTTTTATTATAAAAAAGAAGTAATAAATCGTAAAGATGATATGGTATTTTTGATGTATTTATTGCTGGATTCTAATTTTATTTTTCTTTAAATATAAACTTTTGTTTTATCCTTTTAAGCCTTAGGAATCCTTATTAAACGCGAATAAGGATCCCATCCCATCCTATAGAGTCTTATAAGAGATAAAAGGACAATTTAGAATCCTTAAAACCGTATAAGGAGACTTGGGGATTCTTATTAAGGAATCTATATTTATCTAATATGTAATATGAAGTAAAATAAGAATTAAAAATATATTAAAAACATAAATAACAAGGAAAAAATATAATACTAATTCAATTCGTATGGAAATTTTGTGCATAACGTCTACTTGATCAATTGAAATCAAGTTAATAAACTATCTATTATACAAATCTAGCAGTCTAGATTACACAATCTCCAATCATTCTCCACTGTCAGAAAAATCAAACTTGCATTAATATAAACTAACCTATCATCAAACCAATCACTTCACCACCATCCTCCACGTGACTATGACAATGTAACTGACTAAACCTCTTATTAGCCCGTGTGAATGCATCATACATCATTGCATAAAAGCCGCCACCACCAGATCAGATCAGAGCAAACCAGAAGCCACTTCCATTGTGCACTTAAAGAGAAGCACAAGAACAACACTCTTTGTTTACAAGTAGCGCCAACCCCACCTCAAAAAGCGCCAACTCCAACTCACTTTCCCCCTCTCTCTTACGAACTCGATTTCTAAAAAAAGCATACTCTTTCGCTTTCTCACTTTCTCTATAACTGACTCCCACCACTACCCTCTCAAACCATTTTTTTTTTACAAAAAAAATGGCCAAGGAGCTTAAAGAACAACCAGCTTCCATCATCAACTCCGCCCAGGTTCTCGCTTTTTCATTTACCCTTTTCTTCTCCACACACATCATTGCACTTGTAAATCCAAAATATACATAATTCTTTATTTGCAACTTGGGTTGTCTTCATTGAATCACATTGTTTAATCTTGAGTGCTCTTGGTTCGTTTGCAACTGTACATGCAGGAGAAAGAGGAAGAGAAGGAGGTAGGCTTGGGATCCGACCCACCTGAGCCACCATTGCCTCTCACAGTCACTTCCCGGGTAATTCTTTTTTTTTTTTTCTAAAATTTATTATAATAAAGATTTTGTTGAATTGCTGCAAGAGAAACATGTTAATTTGATAGTGTGTTAATGGGAATTGAAAATGAAAGTTCAGGTTTTGTATATGTTGGGAGACATAACTGCTGCTCCGGCCCATCGGTTCACCCAATGGTTGGAACTTGTTCGTAAGCGAAGCGGCAAGTACCGCTCCTCTGGCTTTCCTCGCCGCCCTCACAGGCTTGAAATTATGCCGTTAAGGTTCTTTCATCTCTTTCTTTCCCTTTTTAATTGCTTTGCAAATTCTTCATTTTTATTATGTTCATAAGGTATGGTTTAACATTGTCTTAAATGTTAATTGCTGGTACGTGAGATATAACTTCAAGCACCTACTTGGCTTTCTACATTATAGAAAGGTCACTACTTAATCATCACTAAGGGGAGTAGCGGATGTTTTCTGGAAAAAGTTAAAAGAGTGGGGGGATAACATGTGTCATTGGTTATAGAGAATTGATTGTATCAAGTATTATTTTGAGTAATTAGATTAGTTTAGATTCCTTTAACGTGACTCTTGTGAATGTTTTTACAGACCACAGCATTGTACAATAATAATTTATTTTAGATGGATTTCATTGCTGATTGCATTTCCTATTTTAGTGGAAATAGGTATTTTGTTCAAAAACTTTAGAGCGTACAATACGTAACCACCCTGTCCAAATACAAGAACTATGTACCTTGTGCTATCATTTAATAGCAGAACCTACTATCGTTTTACATGTTGTGTCCTATGAAATGTAATTGTGAAGTTAATTAAGTGATATTGTCTTTGTTACATGCCATTTTAGTCCAGAAGAATCACTTGCTGATTCTAAAGATCATATGCCCTCTGAGCAAGCTCCAGAAGTCAGTTTGTGGGAAAGACTAGGGAAAGCTAGTATGTTGGACATCGAGTCAGGCCTTTTTACTTGGGACATGCTTTCTTCACTTCATCACACTGAGCATAGTAGTAGCACTGACCATTCTGAGGATGAACAAAATAAAGCCCTTGAGGTATGCTATCTATACGAATTAAATTGTATGGAATGACACCTATCTTCAAATTTAGTTCAGGATTCCAGTATTTGTGAGACAGGGAGAATACATTGTTTAATTCCATGGTCATTCGGGTACTATTTGGAGCACCCAAACATGGTTTCACATTTTAGCAAGTGCAAGTCTACTTAGTAAAGCAAGAATCTTTTTGGACGTCTTTGTCCAAGTGATATTATATATCAAAATAGTGGTTAGGTTGTTGGTAAGAGAGGACTTCTGCGAACAACAAAAATATCAGAAGTGTGGTTTTCGTACTTTTTAGCTCTTATATATTGTGTGCTTGCAATCATGTTCTTGTTGCAAAATAATGGCATGGTTCCTGTCTCGTGGAGGAAGTCTGAGGAAAAGTTTAATTCATATTTATATTCTTCTCATTTTCTACATCAAATTTTCTTCGGTTGTGCACATGTAGGTTACTGTAAATTCTGGGGGAGTTGTTTTCTTTGCCTTATTCAACCAGCCTGTCTTTGATGATGCTTCTCCAAAGGAAGCTGCAGCTGTTATAAAGTTTTCATCTTCAAGGATGGCCACCTTATCAGAACGCCTTGGCTATGAATTTGCCAAGTGGCTAGGAGTCCGAACTCCTCAGGTTATAAACTTATACCTATATTCTCCAGCTATTATTTTCCGGCAAGTCTGGCAAAAGTGTCAACCTTATTTCTGTTGGGATTTCCTCTTTGTTTTTCATTTCATTTATAAGTTATTATGTGGAAACAGGCTAGAGTAATTCATAATTCTAGTCCAGAGTGGCTCCAGATTAAGGAAGCTGCAGAGAAAGCAAGAGATGCAGCAATCTTAGAAGCAGATGAAATTGGTGAAATGACGTGTACAGAACTTCTGGAAGCACTTGAACTTAGTCGATGCCTTTTCCTCATGAGGTGAACAGACAAACTGAAATTTTGTGAATGAGTTTCTAGAATGTGATAGCACTCTTTGCTTCTTTAAGTGCTTACTTTATATACTGACACAAAGGGAACTGGAACTATTTTTACGGATCTGCTGAAAGTCATTCATCCTATCTTTTTTCACCATCTGGCATTCCCCTTCCACTGACTTCTTGCTTTTGAAGCCGATAAATGGTCTAAATTGGAACTGTTGCAGATAACTCCTGCAGACCAGAATATTTGTTGTAATAGTAGTGGTCGACTGTAGGAAATACTTACCTTGGAAGCCTCCTACTTGAACCAACCTTGGCTCTCTCTGATTTTCAACTGAGGACCTCAAACTGTCTGCAAAACAAAGAGAGGAAATAACGTTACAAAAAGTAATTGATTGAAAATGTGAACACACATGGAGGGCATATATCACACTCCATGAGGTGTAGGGGAGTCTTGCAACTAGCTGCCCTGCTCTAATAAGTCTCTTCCATCTCTTTTCTTTTAACCATTGTGCAACAATTCTTTTTAGTAATTAGGAGAAATAACTCCAAGTGATATTTCTAAGTATGAATGACAATTGAAAAGTTCAATGCTTGCTTTATAATGAAAAGAAGCACTATCCTATGGACTGACTTCGAGACAGGACTAAGTGGTTTCTGATTCAATTTTGCTACATATCTGCAACATAGTTAAAAGATTGAACTCATGGAAAATAAATAGCTTTTATTAAGGATCATTATAGGCTGATGACAATCACCGTACATCTTCCACATTAATTTCTTCTTACTCATGCATCACAATATGCAACAATTGGAGGATCAAGCAAGAGATTTGATCTGCCCTATAAGTTCCTCCAAAGAATATGATTTTTTATTTTATTTTTTGGCATTCTTAAGATAAAAAACTTCTGTGTCTGCAGTTATGTACATGGATCCCCTTTGTTGGAGAGCCCAAATGGATTTGAATCACGGGAAACTGCAGAAAAAACTGCAGCAGCTCTTGGCAGGGTCTTGATGTTGGATCTTGTAATTAGAAATGAAGATAGACTCCCATGCCGTGAACTCAGATGGCGTGGAAACCCTTCAAATTTGTTGTTGGCAGACAAAATGGCTTCTCTAAATATGAATGCATTGGAGGAAGCATTCGATTGTGCGATTAAGAGATATCGACCAAGAGTGATTAGAGCTCTTCAAAAAGAAAGAAGGGCCACATCAGTAGACTGTAGATTGATCCCTCATAGTCCAGTGTTGGTAACTCAGAGCTCAGATCTTTCTGAGATGATGGAATCTCCAAAATCTGGTGAAATGAGTCGAAGAAGTCAAACATCAGATGAATCAACTGTTTCTGATATTAATATCGTGGCTATTGACTCTTGTGTTCCTCGCCGACCTCCTGCAGGAAAACGTGCAAATGATCAGGCAAATTATCCTAAGTTGGTTGAGTTACTTCTCAACAGTTCTGAATACTCCTCTAATCTGTTACGTGACATATCAGGAGGGAGATTAGGATCCCCTTCATCAGAAGATGCTGACATGACTGATGGACGGGTGACTGAAATCACTTCAGTTGTTCAAGAATTCCGCAGTGGCTTCCGAGCTGCTCTCAGAGATCTTCAAGGATTTCATATATTCCTGCTTACACTTCACCAAAAACTGGATGGCCAGTTACGAGCATTTTTGAATATTATAAATAAGACAACTGCAGGGGACTTTGACAAGGAGGATTTTGTGGTTCCTGAATCACCTTCAAACCATCCTGGGGGTGTTCATTGTCCATCTCCACCAAGTAAGGAGCAGTTCTTTAATGATACCCATCCAGATTATAGTGATACAGAATCGCAAAAAACAGCTCCAAGGTCATCATCTAAAGAAGGCTCAGACTCTAGTTCTCCAATTTCACGAGAGGGCTGCCATGGAAAGTTCCACAAAGGGAGTGGAGAGCCCCTTCGCAGCCTACGTTTGACAACGAAGCTGCGTGATTTCCATAAATGGGCTAAGGTTATTTGTTTGAATAAAATGAAAATATTATTTTATATATCATAAGTTTTTGTTGAATTTGGTCTATCAGCATAGATTTTGCCATGAATCCTGTTAATCTGATACCTGTAATGCCATTAGTCTGATGACATTGTCTTGCATAATTTCGAAACTTCCAATTTTTTAGTTTGTTAGCACTTGCTGGTAGATCATCAGGAGTCTTAGTTTCTGGCTTAGATATCCTTTTTGTGGTTTGTCTTATGCGAGGAATTAAAGCAGCTTACTATGCAGGGATGTTTGTGGTAAATAATCAAATTGGATAATTTCAGTAGTTTTGATATTTTGCATGGTAGATACTAGATAAATACAATCTTTTGGCTCATGGGTGGAATTGACTATATTGTTTCCCATTTAAAGAAAATGTGCCACGTTTTTTGAGTATAATTTTTTTGGCACTATTTTTGTTACTTGACATGGTTAAGTTGCATGAGCTTTGAAAAGAGAACAGTAAATAAATACAATGGATAATAAGCCGCCTGTCTTTCTTGAAAACTTGTGCATTTATTGAGTTACTTTTAAGTTATATTTCTGTTCTATGTTGTAGTTTTGAAAATTGTAATTCTTTTTTTTTTTTTTTGGTTTCTTTTTTCATCTTGGAGGGGAGTGTTTTTACTACGTGAAATAGCATATCTTTTCTCTGGATGAAATATTTCTACCTCATGTCTTATTGTTGAATGTTGAAATGGTCTTGCTTAGGTTGATGCGGAATTAAGTAAAGAATTGGAACAATGGAATGAAATGCTGAGAAATGAGGCTGTCAAACTCTGCCAGGAAAACAATTTTAATTCAGGGTTCTTTGAGGGTAGTGATAATAACAGTGTTGTTGATGCATACGAATTGAAGGTAATCATTGATTCAACTATTGGGCTTGAAATTTTTATGTGACTTAGAATTTCGCAGATTTCATTAAAAATTTCCTTTTTTTTTGGGTTTCTCTTAATTTTTTTTCGTCTACATTGTAATTTACAGGTCAGACTCGAGCACATTCTTGATAGGATAGCATTGATATCTGAGGCTGCAAATTCAGAGAAGCCATCTTCAGTCACAGGTTGCCTGTTCATTGGTGGAGCCCTGTCTGCAAGATCTGTTTACACACTTAAACATTTAGGAATTACTCATATATTGTGTTTGTGCTCCAATGAAATTGGACAGTCAGATTCTCAGTATCCAGATCTCTTTGAGTACAAAAACTTTTCTGTAAGTGCTTCATTCCTTCTATTTTACATTTGTCAGTTAATTTGCCTTTGCAGGACATTTCTTGCTTGTTTTATTCTTCCGATGGAAGCTTTGCATGATTCCTCGCATATGATTATATGAACACAATAAAAGAAATCAATGATATAACTATTCTTTGTTTCTTTTTTCTTTTTCTTTTTTTCCTGACCATGAGAGAAATATGGTTAAAAACTGCATTATGCTTTTCTACCTTTCTTCAAAACCTTGCCCATATTTTACCTAGCTAATTTTTTTTTTTCTCTTTTTGGAGTTAAATAATACTTTGATACAAGGTTCTAGGGTCTGGAAATAACCTTTAATTTAGAACTTGTTGTGCATGTGGGGAAGGATGACGGATTTCAGGGTATGAAAACAAAAACAAAAAACATAATAATTTCTTCAATGAGGCACAAAAATTCCTATTAAAAATAACTTCAAATACAAAGAACAAAAGAGTGAACTAGAAATACACTGATTCTTTTTTTAAAAATAAATAAACAAAAAGCCAACTACTTCACTACAGGCACACAACTATCCAATCCATTTGAAAATAGAAAAAGGAAATCCCTTCAAATTGCTTTATAATTGAAGCTCATAATGAAGCAAGATTATGAGCTTTACCCTTAGCATCTATCTGTCTTCCTCAACGTCAACATCGTCAAGTATTCTTTTATTTCTTCCCAATCATAAAACCTAGAACACAATAAGACGAGAACACATTCCTTTCTCTCTACCGCCAAGCACACAATGATATATAATTGTCAGTGAAACACAATTCTTAGAATGACCTCGCTAATCTTAGCCTCTTCCAAAAAAAAAAATTAATAATACATTTTGTGTAATTTGATCCAAACTTGTTGATTCCTTTTAGCACAGAACGCAAAGTAGGAGAAAAAATAATAATAATAATAATACATTTTGCGGATCTTTGAGCCAAATTTAACTATTTCTCTTTTAGATTAGTGGAATAGAAGCAGACTTTTTCTCCTATTATCCCAAGATCTAAGAATTGTTGATTGTAGACACCAAGTCTCCATTTCTGTGCAAGTTCTAAATTCTCCAGATTGGTTTGGAAACTCTTTTTCAAAGATACATATTTGCCCTTTGAACAGATAAGTGATAGTGAAGAAACGAACATAAGCAGTATTTTTGAAGAAGCATCAGATTTTATTGATCATGTTGAACAAATTGGTGGGAAGGTTCTAGTTCACTGCTTTGAAGGGAGAAGTAGAAGTGCAACACTGGTGCTCTCTTACTTAATGCTGAGGAAGTAAGTAAATTAGAATTAACTGTGGAACCACACACCGAATACCGACCATTCTTTCTTCAGATAAACATGGTAGTTCAAGTTTTTTAATTTTTAATTGCTACATTTCTTTCAATGATGCAGAAACTTAACTTTATTACAAGCATGGAATATCCTGAAACGAGTACATCGCCGAGCCCAGCCTAATGATGGATTTGCAAGGATTCTATTGGATCTTGACAAGAAACTGCATGGGCAAGTTTCGATGGAATGGCAACAGAGGAAACCGATGATGAAAGTTTGCCCCATATGTGGGAAGAATGCCGGTCTAAGTAGCAGCTCACTTAAGCTTCATTTGCAGAAAGCTCACAAGAAACTATCATCAGGAAGTGTGGATAGTGCCATGACTATGGAGATACAAAAGGTTTTGGAAGCACTTAAAATAAGCAGAGGTGGGAGTGTGAGTCCTACAATGACAAGAGTCTAGTTCACTTATGGATGAATGAGAAAACAAATTTCCTGCTTTTCAGTGTCAAGAAATAGTTGAGGCAGCAGTTTTTAAGGTGGCTGTTCTCTTCAACATATCCTGAGTTGGCCAATTGCGAGCCCCGAGTTCCTGGCGGAGTAAAGGTTTCAGCGTTGTTGGTCGGTTCACAACAACATGGGGGTTCAAGTCATTTTTATTTTGTATAGCGAATGAAATACTGTGTATTATTACCATTAAGCAAAAGGAAATCTTAAACTAGTTTAAAAAAAAAAAATATATATATATATATATATATATATATATATCCTATGCCCTCCAATTGATGATGGCAATAGTGATTTGCAAATTTTTAGAGCACATGATATTATTCTACGCAGCAAGCCAACGCATCGCCAAATTTCGGTCTTAACCATAACATCAGTTAGTTAATGTCAGCATAAGACATGCAATGATTTATTATTATTTTTTACTTTTTCAAATTTTGAAGTACAATTTATGTCATTATAAAAAGGTAGAATCCATATCTCAAAATCAAAATTATGTGTAAATGTATCATATCAAACTAATAAAGTGCACAAGCAGTTTTGACCGATACATCCCGATAGTCTCTCCGCGCACAAATGATTTTATTTCTTTTGGCCCTTGTCCTCTTGTTACGCACGGGAAACATTTTACCCACTTCTGCAAGAATGCCAATCAAAAAACCAGGTAGAGGGTTCAAGCTTCAATCAAGAACCAATCGGTCTGGCCCGAACAGATAAATCTGAAAGACTGGTTAAGATCGAAACTAATTTTTTTAAGCTTATTACGAGTCCCTTATTCAATCTTATATGAGAAAGGAAAAGATGATGGGCAATGTATCGTGTGACATGTCATAATACTGATATAATTCACGGCAGTTAAACCAACAGAATAATAAGGGGTAAAAATTATCTATCATTACATCCTTCTTATTGAGGAAAATAATAATGTGAAACTAAGACTACCATCATCCTATCTTCTGCAACTGCAACTGTGTATGCTATTCATGGTGTAATAAGTACAGCCTTAAATCCCAACCAGCAATTAATCAACAGCTTCCAATTCTACTACTGCCAAGTAGTCCTTCCAAGAAAACAGACTACGATTATATAGCCAGTTCAAACGACGAAAAAAGTACAAACAACATACTAAATAAAGATCAGTTTACACGACCGGAAGTGGGTCTGGCAATGACTCTGGAGCACCACTACTGCCATTCAGCACGGTAACGTTTCCGTCGGAATCCACATCCACAATCACTGAATCGCCCTCTTTGATTTCTCTTGCAAGCATCTTCTCAGCCATGCTGTCTTCCAGAAGTCTCATAATAGCTCTTCTCAAAGGCCTGGCCCCATAGCTTGGGTTATACCCTTCCTCAACAACCCTCTCCCTAAATCTCTCTGTTACTTGAAGCTCAATCTCTTTTGTCTTCAGCCTATCAAAAACTTCCTTGAGCATTATATCTGCAATCTCCTTCACTTCCAGCTTTGTGAGCTGTCGGAAAACAATCATCTCATCCAATCTATTCAAGAACTCTGGCCTGAAATATTGCTTTAGCTCCTCTGTCACCAGACTTTTAATCCGGTTGTAACTGCTGTCTTTCTCATCATAATCAAGATCAAATCCTATGCGGCGTCCTCCCTTCTCAATAACACTGCTTCCCACATTTGACGTCATTATTAGAAGGGTATTCTTGAAGTCTACAGTTCTTCCCTTGCTGTCTGTCAACCTTCCATCCTCAAGAATTTGAAGCATCATGTTGAAAACATCAGGATGAGCCTTTTCAATCTCATCAAAAAGTACTACAGTGTAAGGACGACGCCGAACAGCCTCTGTTAGCTGACCACCCTCTGTATAACCAACATAACCAGGAGGAGAACCAATAAGCTTGGAGACAGTATGTCTTTCCATGAACTCACTCATATCAAGCCGGATCATGGCTTCTTCTGAGCCAAAGTAATAGGCAGCTAGTGCTTTAGCCAGTTCTGATTTCCCTACACCAGTTGGACCAGAAAAGATAAAACTTGCAATTGGTCGATTGGGGTTCTTGAGTCCAACACGGGCACGGCGGATAGCACGGCTAATGGCTTTGACAGCTTCATCCTGTCCAATGACTCGCTTATGAAGGGTCTCTTCCATCTTGAGGAGGCGATCAGATTCATCAGTAGATACTTTCTCAACAGGAATGCCAGTCCAAGAAGAGACGATGTGTTGAATGTCCACCTCAGTAACAATAGGACCTACATCTCCTGCTTCAGTCTCTGCCTTACTCATTTCCTTGCCTTTATCTACAAGAGCTGTAATCTGAGCCTTAAGGTCCATTTCTCTATCACGCAACTCACCAGCCTGTTTAAATAAATATATGTATCATAGGCAGGCTACGTGGAATGGTGAGCTTAACCAACAAATCATCTATCAGTAAATAGCAACTCCAATATTCTAGAATCTACAGTGGAACAAACACAGGCAATTTTCAACAACCAACAATTCAAATGTAAGATGTTAACAAACCCTCATTTTTGGAAGAAATATTGTAGGATCACTTTAGTTTTTACCTCATCTCACAACTTAGAGCATGGTCTCGTGAAAATCAAACTACAAAAATAAGTAAGCCCTAGCAACAACAGTACTTCATAGTATATACCTTTTCAAAGTCTTGGCCGCGAACAGCTTCATTCTTCTCCTTGGTGATCTGCCTTAGCTCTTTTTCAAGCTCTCTAGCTTCCTCAGGGAGCTGCAGTAACAATCACATAAGCAATTAATTCAAAAGCCACATAGAAGAAAACAGAACCAGACAGCAGCAGAACAGGAACAGGTCATACCTGAGCATGACGAAGCCGAACCCGAGAACCAGCTTCATCAATCAAATCAATTGCTTTATCAGGCAGAAACCGGTCACTGAACAGTTCATAGAAATACCAATTTTGAGGATACAACAATTGCAATTCTTTTTCCAGATAGTGATGCAATAACACTAGGAAAGTAATAGACAAGCAGTAAATTAACATCAAATCATCTTGCAGCATCTGCAGAAATTCCGACAGTGTCAATGCAACATAGCATTTTATGAGAGAACTTAAATGACACCTAATAATGCGCGCTTAAATTTATTTTGATATTTCATTGTGGATAAGCCTTGTCATCTGATGTTTTCAACTTTCTTTAACAACAGTGAAATAAAAAATATTATAATAACACAATTAATATCAATTCCTCATGCTTCCGAAGAAATTACAGAACCTATCCAGAAGGAAAAGACAAACCAACTCTGAAATAGATATTAAAGAAAAGGAAAAATTAAAGAATCATCTCACAGACAACATACCTGATGTACTGGTATGACAGTTGTGCAGCAGAAACTAGAGCTTCATCAGTGTAACGGAGCTTGTGGTGAATTTCATATCGCTCCCTAAGCCCTTTCAAAATCTGTATAGTTTCCTCAACTGATGGTTCAGGCACTTTAACAGGCTGGAAACGTCTTTCCAATGCTGGGTCTTTCTCAATGTGTTTTCTGTACTCATCTAGTGTTGTGGCTCCAATACACTGCACAAAGTGAAGTGAATGAGAATCTATGTGGCCAGGGATCGTATATATATTAACTCATTGACAACCAGGGGCGAAACATTTAAAGCTGAACTATCAATTGCTCCCCAAAATCCTTGCACTAGTATTCAAAAAGAGAGACAATTTCAGTTTCAATATCGGTTGTCTATGCAGACTCCAAATAATATGATATGGCAAAGTGAATATAATGCAATAAACTTTACTATCATCTGTAAAAACCAGACCTCTGACAGTCTAAAATTAAAGGGACCCATACAATCATAACTTAAAAAATCTCAATGCAAGATCAAACCATAAGCAGAACTCAAGCAGCGCATATTGGCACCACAATTAAGCAACTTATGCACAAGATAGACCCTTGTCATTGTATCATTTGGACATAACTTATAAAATCTCAATGCAAGACCATAAGAAAAATTGAACCATAATCACAACTCAAGCAATGCATATTGGCACCACAATTAAGTAACTTATGCACAAGATAGGCCCTTATCATCGTACCATTTGGACCTGGGCAAACATGTAGCCTTGAAACCAAAACTTCAAAGAAGACCTATAGCCTGTCCTCTTAAATACATGAATTTAGAACATCAAAGCTACCTGCAATTCTCCTCTTGCAAGTGCTGGCTTCAAGATGTTAGCAGCATCAATTGCCCCTTCTGCTGCTCCCGCTCCAATTAAGGTGTGCACCTCATCAATGAAAAGAATAATTTCATCACTCTGTTTAATTTCCTCCATTAGTTTCTTCAATCTTTCTTCAAATTCTCCACGATATTTTGTTCCAGCAACAAGAAGACCCATATCCAGGGTTATAACCTATAAACCGCAGACAAAAAATATATATATTTTTCAATTATAGATATGCCAAAAAATACCATGGAAAAATGAAGGTTAGTACACATATAAATGACTGCACTCCTAAATTCATATACCTTTGGTTGCGTATGTGTATGAGTTCATTAAAATCCATTTAAAAAAAAAATGGACAGATTGGAAGTCAATAATTATTCTGCAGACTCATACACGAAAGTACCAAAGAAGAAACAATTTTTCATATTTAAGTTCTTCAAACATAAAGCAAAACAACTCATCCATACTAATCTTAGAAGTATTCTAAATATCCACATCTGAACCAAGCTAAATTGCCAAGAATTAAATGAAATAATGCAATACCCACCTTCTTTCCTTCAATTGTATCAGGAACATCACCACTTGCAATTCGTTGAGCAAGGCCTTCTGCAATTGCTGTTTTACCCACACCAGGTTCTCCAATAAGACAAGGGTTATTCTTAGTACGACGGCCCAAAATTTGGATAACACGTTCTATTTGAGGTTGTCTTCCCACAACAGGATCCAATTTACCCTAAAAAGGGAAGAAGAGTAACCTTAGAACAAGCCTCTTCTACCAAAGCAGCAAATTCGAAATATATTCCCAGAGGGACAAAAGTAGCCACATTTTACCTCCTCTGCTAGCTTGGTCAAATTGGTTCCATACTCCTCCAGCGTTGGCATCTTATTGCCACTGCTACCTCCTCCAACACCAGCACCAACGGCTTCTGTGCTCTCACCGACCATACGAATAACCTACTCACTCGAATTAAAGCTTATCACAATTATTTTCTTCTTCATTTCAAAAAAGACAACAGAGAAAGATTTTATAAAGGAGCAAAATAAATTTGAAATAATCAATAAGTTGCTTGCCTGTGTACGGATGTTACTTGGGTCAGCACCTAAATTCTCAAGAACACGGGCTGCTACACCTTCACCTTCACGAAGAAGCCCAAGAAGCAGGTGCTCAGATCCAATATAATTATGGCCTGAAATTTTCAAGTAACGTGGAGTTCTCAGTAGAGTATAAGATTTATTTTGGAGTCAATGTAAGACATGAATATATCTTGCAAGACAACACTTTTTAATGAAAGATAAAATGCATATACAAATATACAAATAAAGACATGGAAATGTAAGGTATTTGTTTTAAAAGCTTTGTTAAGTTAAGCTGCATCAAAATAGAAAACTAACAATAACTATTATATAGTTAAGCCAATACCCAATCAGGTCATCAATTCAAGGTTAGGAAAACCAAGCAAAGTCAATTTTAACCGCTCTATCTTAACATCATGAGTATTTATCATATTTAAATGCTTTCTGACATTGTAAATATGAAAATTTACATTGATTCGGATTGAAATATTTGCACTCCAACATGATATAGATGTACAAGAACTGAAATCTATAAGATATATATCTGGTACATCCCAGGTACCATCCCAACCACACTGTGCTCAAAGTGAGCAAAAAAACTAAATCAAAATAAGAACAGATATCCCTATAGAAGAAAATGCTTTCCAAATATCAGTCAATGGGAAAAGCTCCGTACCTAGCTGGCGAGCTTCCTCCAGAGACAGTTCCAAAACACGCTTTGCACGAGGAGTGAAGGGAATCTCCACAGCAACAAAACCACTTCCCCTTCCAATTATCTTCTCCACTTCTACACGTGCATCTTTAAGATTGATTCCCATAGATTTAAGAACTTTTGCAGCAATGCCGGTACCTTCACCAATAAGACCCAACAGGATCTGCTCTGTGCCAACAAAATTGTGACCAAGCCGTCTTGCTTCCTCTTGGGCAAGCATAATCACTTTAATTGCTTTTTCTGTGAAACGCTCAAACATAGCTTTAACCACAAATCGACTACCCTTTCCCCGTGCGGACGAGAGAGTGATTGCCACCCTAGAGTGGAAATCTTGTCCAGATTTTGCCAAGGTATCTAAAGCATTCGAGCCTCGCAACCCGGAGAAACTCCTCATTCTTAAGCCAGGTGCCTGTAAACAGCTCATCATTTTGACACTCCTTCTTGATTTCCCAGAATCTTGAGACTGACCATGCCTTTGACCAGGAACCAAGGCAGGGACATTAGCTGAGTGTACCAAAACTCTCGCCATGGTGCCCGCTTAAATAATCTGCATTTTAAACGAAAATACAATCATCCACCAAAGAAAGCGTGACAACATATAGAATGCTATGATAAGCTCGTCATCGACTTTGCAATCCAGAAATGATGACCCAACCTCCTAAGCTAATAATTGAGATATCAAAATAAAGAGAAATAATTATCAACTTCCAACCCAAATGTAATATAGAAAGAAGAACAGCACTAGGCTATTCGGTGAGCTACCTCTAAATTACAGCTTTACTCATAAATAAACAATAGCAGAAAACAATAAAAACCATTTCCAAGTATGGCGTCAAATATGACTACATCGTAGTTTTTCATCAAAACGAAGTCCATACTATTGAGTCTTATTCTTCCACCACTTTGCATTACTCAAATAATAAACCAACCACACAACTTAAAGCCCTACACCAAAATCTTCAAACCCAAAATCCCAGTAAACTTTAAATGAAGAAAATAATGTCACAAGAATAATCTTAAAAGAAAAAAATATTAATAATAGCAAGAAGAAAATTTGTTTATTTATTTATTTTATCATATTAGCTAAGTTAGCAAAACATATCCAATTAATGCGCAACAGGTTAACACAATATCTACCTAAATAAAATTACAAGTTACGAGTACAATAATAATTCCTCACAAACAATCACGCCCTAAATTTAAACGAAGAATTTCGAAACTCAACCGCTTCAAGTCAACAACTTGACCAATAAAAACTAATGGCAAAAACAACTATAACCATAATTAACAAGCAAAAAAATTAAAACCATAATAATAATAATAATTAACAAAAAAAAAAGGCTGAAGAAACTTAACTGAACAGAGAGAGAAACACAACTCAATCAGCACCGTCCAATCAAAACTCAGATTATTCGTATAAAATTAACAAACAATAAATCCGAAACCCTAACTCAACGAAATTGAGAAGTGGATAAGCACAAATATCAAACAAAACAAGCAAGCATTCAATTTAAATTAAAAACAGAATTAGAAACTAAATATTAGAAAAAAAAACTGACCTAGATATTCGAAATAAAGGAGGTTTTTTTTTTTTTTTGGGTCTGTGAGTTTTAATAAGTTTCTGAAGAAGAAAAAGAAGAAGAAGTGAAAAGAAATGGAATGAAAGAAAAGAGAAAGAGAGAGACCCTTTTGAATGGTCGGCCGAGGAGGAAGGGATGGATAGATGTGGTCTATATAACCCAGGCGCTTTATCACTCACTCCTCCGTTAAACAGCCTACGCTACCCCTCTCTTTCTCCGCCGCCTGATCGCGTCTCTCCTCTCTCAACGTCCCAGATCTTCCCACGTTTTATCTACCTCGGCCCCGCCAATCTTATCTGCAAATCAATACAAAGTCGGTTCCGCAAATATCCATGAGCTTTTCATTGACGTGCCTGTTTTGCCCTTCATAACAAACGTTGTCGTTTTTTGCTGCGTTCATGAAATATTGGGCGTCAAAACGTCGCTGTTAGGAGAGACGTATAAGTAATTAAGTATTATAAGAGAGTTTTGGTGATATTTTTGGGGGAAGGAACGTAAGGCTTACAATTAAAATGTGAAAATTTTGGTTACCTGGAAAGAGAGAGGCCTCTCGTTTTTGGTAATATCAATGTTTAAGGTGTTTTGTGTTGAAAATGAAAATGAAAATAAAGAAAATATCAAAAACCCAAATTTGGTGAGGGTCGGCAATCTATTTTTTGGCAATGTTGTCAACTTTACTACAATTTTTTTTTTAATTAAATTTTGATTCTGCTTTACAAATTCTATTTCATTTTGTTCATTCCAAAACGCAAGAGGTTGAGGTACCACCTCCTTGACCTAAATTTTAACATTTCTTATTAGTATTGTTATACGGAATGGGAAATTTATTAATAGCTAAAGAAATAAATTAATAATAAAAACATTAAGGTAAGCTTCATCATTAAAAAAAATTATTGGGACTTAATTTCTTAATTAATTTTATATATTATTTAATAGTAATTTATTTTTTTTACACTAATGATGAAAATAGTTGTTTAGTTAACATTAAAAAAATTATTTTTTAATTTATCTTTTCCGCTAATTGATAATAGTAAATTAACGATTATTAAAGTAAACAAAAATTAAATTGCAAAATATGAATCGTTAATTATATCTCTTAACATGGGATAACTTATAATGTTATACAATGTTTGATATGAATATGTCAATAGTACCATGAAAGTATACCGTTTTTTATATTTTTCAAAAATCTGTTATAGAAATCTGATATTCTAATTTAGAAGTTAACTTCTTAGGTGAAGTGAATTATATTATACTAATAAATTCATAATCCCTTCTCTTCCTATAATTATTCAACGCTAGATAACAAGATATAATTAAATACAATTATTTTGTAAAGTTACTAAAAAGCGTACCATTAAAAATTTCAATTTGACCAATATGTTGTTAGGAAATAATATTGCGGCTAACATTGTTAAAAATGCTTTCATAAGGGTTGACACTATTTTTGTTTGATCGATTCATAAGAAAAAAGATTGAAGATAATATTTTTAATAAAAGTTATTTTAAGGTTGAAAAAAAAAAAAGAATGATTTTAAGAAAAGTATTTCGTGAATGGTTTTGTTTCCAGAAAGTTAGTAGCCGCAATATCTTAGCCAAACCCATAGTGAACAAACAGTCATTGGCCAGCCCAGGGCCCAGGACCAAATTGATGGATTCTGGCCCAGACATGACAAAGGCCTTGTAGAAGTCCAATAAGAAATACTTTTATCTTAGACATTCTACATTATGTCTAATATTTATTTTCTTTTTCTTTTTCTTTTTAACTAGATTGATTGGTAATATTTAACAAACAAACATGTTGATATTTTTCCCTTTTCTATATATATATTTTTTTGGATATTAAACATCTCAATTTACATGTATTATAATGGAGTCCGATTTTGTATTTGAATTGTATATACGCAGAAGTAGTGAGGAGAAATTTAGGGTATGACATCGTACAACAATAGAAAGCACATCATCTTCACAAGTTGCGAGTTAGAAAACATCACTTTCCATACAAATAATGCAAATGAGAGGAAACTGTCAATGATGTCCCAAGATCACGAGGCTACTCAAGAGATATTAAATACACCTTTCTTTATCGTCTCTGCCCAAAGCCAGACCAAAACGAAGCAATGCAGTCACCACTACAGCTTATTGAAGATTCTTCTCACTCATTCTTAATTGCCTCATCTTTCAAATACAACTTCTTATGTTATGTTATTTTTATATTTCATATTTATTGCACTCAATGTGGACATATTAATTGGCACTGGCTACCTAGCTTTTTAAAAAAAAAAAAAATTTATGTGATTTAGTGGGTCCAATTTTCGGTGTTTTATATGTTATTGTTTGTTCTTCAAATTATAAATTGAATCACTCACCCAACTTGTGAATTCCTTTTAGAAGTTATTAATAGAAGCATCAACTTTAATCTTAAATTGGATAGATATGGTTTCTGTGTAGATACATATATAAATTTACGATATTCACAATTTTTTGTCGCAAATGAATAATTTTTATATGCAAATGAGAAAACATGTGATTAAGGTTCTGTTGTGTTCGACATTATCAGAAAATCAAAATATTTTTGTATTATTCTATCATTAGTCATACGTAACGTAAGAAACTGTCCGTTTTCTAGAATAACCGGAATGATGATCAAACTTAAACATACGTTAAAGATAAAATAATATCACGCGGAATCAAAACTTTATTCATTATACAATGAATTAATGATGTATTGATGAACTGGAAAGTTATAATATACTAATTATTTTATATAGAAATATTTCAAATTCTTATTTAAGAGATACCATAAATAGTTTTCGATAAATTAACATAAAAAACAAATAAATAACCCTTTTACTCTTTATATATTTCTCTACCAATGCATAGAAGAAAGAGGATCAATAGATTATAACATATAAATGTGACCCATATGTGTAGTAAATGTACCAAAAAGAAAAGAAAAGAAAAGAAAAGAAAAAAGAGTTGATAAAGGAAAATAAGGGAGAAAAATGTGTAGCCATACATGTAGCAAAATCTATATATAGAAAGGTGTGGTAGGGTGAGATGAGATGGTAAGAGAAGGCAGAAGAGTAGTACTACTAGTAATCCACTTGACAAGTCTAAAAGGAAAGTAACCGTTGAATGAGAAGATGACAGAGAGAGAGAGAGAGATTAAGGTTAGGATTGGGGCAGTAGGTGCGGTGAACTGAAAGGTTTCACGAGATACTTGGGGAAACCCTCAATAATATATATGGTATACTATTACATTACTGTCATCTTTTACTATTATTCTAAATGCAAAGCTGCAGCATCTCTTTCTTGACTTGAATGCTGCAATATGAGCCCACTGCCCTTTACATTTAATGGTGTTCCTTGCCACCTTGCCCCTTCCCTCCCATTTCCAACTCATATGGGAACATTGGAGAACGGAGACCCGATAAAGTTATTTTAAACCAGGTATGAATCAAAATGGGGAATGCCCATAACAATATCACAATCATAAGATACAACAAATTGATTTTTAAGGATCTTGGATCGGTAGAAAACATTAGATTGATTTAGATTAGTATTTTATGTATTTTAAGAAATGCAATAAGAAGTTAATTGCATCAAATGAGCGATTATGATGGGATCCACATGGACTATTTGGGACCACAATCTTAAATAATTACCACATCATCAGAGTATCTAGTAGCTGGAAATTGGATTTTATTTGAGATCAACATTTCACACTTCAAAGAGGATGCTGCAAATGACAGGCTTCATAAATCTTTCATTACTATTGTAAGCAACTACTAAGGAGCCATCGGGATTCGAAAGAACAATGTATCAGTACAGTGACAATACAAAAGCGAAGGTTTTATCAACAAAAGAATAACTAAATGAAATGGGTTTCAAAATTTTACAAAACCATAATTTCTTTTGATTGTGATTACATACCATAATCGAAAACACTTTCTAAATTTGCTATAATACAAGGATCCCAATAGTCATGAAACACGATATTATGTGTAGCATAAATTAAAAGATCATTAAGTTAGAGAAACTTAACTCATCCAAATAATTAATTAATAAACAATATTATTCATTAATTATATATTTCAGTGTGTTTAATAACTTATTTAAAATGTTATTTGTGCCTTAAAAACTTTAGGGGAATTTACCGAAATAGCCTTTTTAGAGGGGGGGTCTTTAAAAAATAACCCAAATCTCATGTTTCTCTCATTCACCTAACCTTCAACAGTGGTATTCCCCTTATATTTTTTATTTACCCTTACATCTATTTTTATAAAAATCAAATAAAACGCACAACAGTATTATGAACAGTACCTGGATCGTCAATAAATAATATCCGGACCATTAATGAATAGTGAATAGTATCATAAACAGTATCGAACCGTCAATGAACAGTATCCGGACCGTCAGTTTCACTTCTTTCGAATCTGGCCATCAGTGAATAGTATAACAAACAGTACCGTGAACAGTATCAGACCGTTAGAAATTTTTTTCTTAAAAAATGACGGTCCAACTGTTCATGCGATTACTGTTTTCTAAAATTTGATTTTTATAAAAATAGATGTGAGGGTAAATAGAAAATATAAATGGAATATCACTGTTAAGGATTAGATAAATAAGAGAAACATGGGAGCTGAGTTATTTTTTAAAGACCCCCTCCAAACAGGCTATTTGGGCAAATTCCCCAAAACTTTAAACTTATTAAAACCAAAAAATTCGTTCAACTTCGCAATTATCACAGTTAATCCAATTACTTAGAAGGTTGATAATATCACGCCACGTAATGAAGAGGGGGGGATGGGATGGGGGAGTGCACGAAAGTAAGGCTTTACCTGTGGGAGGAGGAGGTGGGTGTTATCCGATAAAAAAAACAAATACAGACAAGCATGGCGAGCAGTGATAAATGTAACGTTCAAAGGGGAAGGGGGTAGCGTGTCAAAAAACTTCACAAAAATGTTTTGATTTTTTCTCTCTCTGCTGATTCAATAAAAAGCTATTGCCCTTTTCCCTCTGCAACGTCCTCTTCACTCTTTTAACTCTCTCTTTTCTCAACAAACTATTCTTGTTTGCTTCTCTCATTTTCTCGAGAAAACAAAGCACCACCCCAAGAAGATGCTCTCCAGAGTGAATGGTGTGGTGTGGATGGAAGATAAAGACGACGACGACTCTGCTTCATGGACCAGACACAACAACAACAACATCATCATCAACAGCAACAGCAACAACAATAATAATAATAATAACAACAACAGGGTTGTAGTGGAGAACGAGGAAGAGATGGGTTCGCTTTCAGGCTTCAAATCCATGCTCGAAGTGGAAGAAGACTGGTACGTCAGTGACGTTACTGGTAACAGTAGCTTGCATACCCAGCAAGATATCACATTTTCGCCACCAAATCTGGGTGACCCAACAACGGATGGTCTGCTGCTGAACGCAGTGGATTCTTCCTCCTCCTGCTCGCCATCCTCCTCTGTTTTCAACAATCTTGACGCGTCTCAGGTACACTACTTTATGCCGCCAAAGAACACTCTGTCTTCGTTTCTTAATGTCGTTTCTAACAACCCTTTAGAGCACGGCTTTGATTTGGGGGAAATGGGGTTTCTTGAGACACAAGCAACGCATGGTTTGAACAGGGGAGGTGGCGGGATTTTGAGCAGTTTCAATGATTTGAGCACTAACAATCATATGAATGCTCCAAATTTGTGCTCTGATCCACATTTTGGGACGACCCGGATGCTTCAATTGCCGGAAAATAGTAATAATTTTATGGGTTTTCGTGGTTTTGATGAAAATAGTGGAAATCCTCTGTTTTTGAATAGGTCTAAATTGTTGAGGCCGCTTGAGACTTTGCCTCCAACGGGAGCACAACCAACTCTTTTTCAAAAGAGGGCTTTGAGGAAGAATTTAGGTGATAACGGGGCCGATATTGGGGTATTGGGTGGTCAAAGTGGTCAAATTTTGAGTGGAATTGATAGTGATAAAGGGAAGAAAGAATTGAATGAGGAGAATGAGAGGAAGAGGAAAATGAGTGTTATTGATGATTTGGAAGATGTTAGCGTTGATGGCTCGGGTTTGAATTATGATTCTGATGATTTTATTGAGAATACTAAGGTGGAGGATATTGGTAAAAATGGTGGGAGTAGCTCGAATGCGAATAGTACTGTAACTGGTGGAGACCAAAAGGGCAAGAAGAAGGGTTTGCCAGCCAAGAATTTGATGGCCGAGAGGCGGCGAAGGAAGAAGCTCAATGATAGACTATACATGTTGCGGTCTGTTGTTCCAAAGATTAGCAAGGTAAGAATTTCTTTCTACTTCATTTTCTCGTGAATTTGAGCATGAATTGCATTTTAAATTTTTTTTTTCTTGGTTTAGATTCTTTTTTCTCGTGAATATGGGTTTGAATTGCTGTTGTTATGTTTTAAGTTCAAGGAATTATCCTACCATATTTTGTTGTTGCTGCTTTTTAACAGTCTGGTTGATTGACATATTTTGTTTTTCATCTTGAATAAAGTTGCATTAATTTCTCTCACATGGAATCTGGTAGAGTGTTTTAAATTTCATCATAATTTTCTGGACCACTTGCAGGGAATTTAATTTTGTATTATATAAGATGTACAAAAGTAGAGGTTAAATATTGCAAGTTCCTCCTTTTTTTCCATTGACAGAAGCAGCAAAATGCCACATCTAAAATATTGAATTCCAATCTCACAGATGTGTTTGGTTCCCTTCTTTGTTTTCTTCTAATAGTTTTTTTCATGCCCCCCTGTTTGAATTCTAAGGTTCCTCAGTCCTCTTAGACAATATTGAAACTAACTAATGATCCATAACAGATCACAAAAATATAGCTATATCCAGAGCATGATGAAGAAACACAACTCTATCATGATGCTACTGGTTAAGTTGACAGACGTTGAGTTTTATATTGAATGCATCATTTATGAAAATAAAATCGAATCATGCAAAAACCTATAATTAATAACCAAAAATTGGGCTGTAATATCCTACAACTTCTGTAAATGTCAAAGTTGTATGGTTTAACAGTATTCGTCTGTTTAAAAATCAATGAAACACAAAAAAAAGTCAAAGATTTTATGGGAATTAAAAAATAATACATTTGATGTATAACTATAATGCAGAGACCTTATTTTGGGAAATTTATGCTCAAGGCTAGTAAATTATTTGGTGCAAATTCTATGGCTTCATGTTTGATGTGAATGAAAGTTTGAAATTTCAAAAGCAAAATGAAAAGTTTGGGAAAAGCTGACCCCACCCCAGGGGCCAGGCTAGAAAGCTTGGCCAGCATACAATTTTTTTAAAATGTAAGCCACTTGAATGGAAACATATAATGCCATGTTCCTCGAAGCTAATGAAGAGATGTCTTTGGTTCTTTCCAATTTCTGATTCTGCTTCATAGAAATGACATTATGCAAGTTATATTGTCCCAACCATGCTTGCAGATGGATAGGGCCTCAATTTTGGGGGATGCAATTGAGTACTTGAAGGAACTTCTCCAAAGGATCAATGACCTCCACAATGAATTGGAGTCAACACCTTCTGGCTCAGCACTGACACCTACCACAAGCTTCCACCCCTTGACGCCCACACCACCTGCCTTGCACAGCCGTATCAAAGATGAACTTTGCCCCAGCGCATTGCCAAGCCCAAATGGCCAACCTGCAAGGGTAAGCATCCTTTTGCTTGAAATTCCTTTTATCATTCTTAAATTAATCCTAGGTCATTAATTTGTAAGTGCATTTCTTATATCTGTTTTACCTCTGCTGCCATGCCAAGATGTTTAGTTTCTTCTTTTCTAATTGTCGAAGCACATTTCAGTTATATTACACATGAACCAGAATGAAATCTTCAACATTTGGGCCACCAAATGTGCATGAGATGTTGACTGTGCATTCAATTGTATACCACACTCAGTATCAATAATGAGGATTATCTGACTTAAACATATTATCTATCCTTGTATTTATAATTTTACCACGAGGGGGTATTGTTGATGATATATCACTCACCTTATTCATAGAAATTTTTCCATGACGTTTCACCGTTGCTGCTTTTTTAGGTTGAAGTTAGGGCAAGAGAAGGAAGAGCAGTAAATATCCACATGTTTTGTGGCCGTAGACCAGGCCTTTTGCTCTCCACCATGAGAGCATTGGATAGTCTTGGACTAGATATCCAGCAAGCTGTCATCAGTTGTTTTAACGGTTTTGCAATGGATATTTTCCGAGCTGAGGTATAATTTCCTTATATCATCAATTCTTTGTTTATTTGTTTTCATTGTTGCTACTAGTTCCCTCAAAAACATTTGTTGACCAGTTTACTGATGTCCTTATATTATCCAGCAATGCAAGGAAGGCCAGGATGTTCATCCTGAGCAAATTAAAGCAGTCCTCTTAGATTCCGCTGGCTTCCATGGCATGATGTAGATGTCTTCAAGAGTCATCTAGATGGTGATCTTCAGTTGTTTCTTCAAAGAGAAAACTAAAGCCACTATAATCCTTCTCTCATGCCCAAAAGTTTATGGATAACCAATCAATGTTACAGTAGTCATTAGCTTTTTAAACAAGTCTGTAGATTAGCATAAAATAGTGGAAAGTGCACTATTTTAAGCTTTGAGAAGAAGTTGAACACTGTAGTTCTGGCGTCCTTTCTGCTTTTGAATAAATTTTCCTTCGAACTTAAGTGATATTTACATGCCTGGTTATTGGGAATGCATTCACTCTAGACTCTAGACTAGAGTGTAATCTAAGATATGAAATACACCCCTGATCTATCAGTTTCTTGAAAACTGAGTGATAATTGTCTCAGTAGAGATCTTGAATTCTTGATATATATATCTATACCCACAATAAAATTTGCGACATCAAAACATTATCTCATTTTTAAAAGTATCTGTATTATAAATTTTATATTTTCGAGGATTTTATAATTTTAATTCAAACTAAAAGATTTTATTGAAATTTAAACCATTTTCAGAAAATTTAAACACTAATCCAATTGTCTTTGTCGAATACAAAATGTTGATACGTACATTTTCAAAAGCCCCTTAGTTTAGATCCATTTATTGGATTCTTCCTATAATCTTTGGGAGAGGCCCGCACATTTGACATATTATACTACAACTTTAATGTTACTTCAACGTATAGAATCTATAAATCATATTTAAAATCCTTGGTCCTACGGGACATAAAAGTCAATTTTCAGAATACTACTTAAAGTCACATAATTCCATCAGACCAAGTGTTACGTCACTTAAAAATACAAAACGAAGACATAAACGTGTAATTAAAGTATTATTGGCTATAAGACATATTTAGAAAGGTATCCTGAATTCCTGATGGTCTTATCACCATTTGAATTTTGACGTCTTTGTTATGTTCCACTCGCTCATAGTTTTCCACTGACAGTTGTTAAATTTCAAAAGTTGGTAGATCTGGATAATGTATGGAATATGCACTATAGTCGTCCTCTAACGAACCCACCTGAAATCTACTGCTGAACTTGATTGACTCAAATTTGCTTATTACTGAATCTGCCAACCGCAACACTCGTTGCAGTTCTCAATTTGGTCAGTCAGGCACGTTAAAGCTGCTTATGAATCTGATGGGCCACCGATCATCAAAAGGTATGGAAGAAGAGCAAGGAAGATTAGTTTCGGCAGTGAGCTGGCAGAGTGAGCTGGCAATTGGTTAGGAAGAGAGTGTAGTTGTTATAGGTGGTTATGACGTGTAGAGGTTGTTATGGCAGGAGGAATGTAGCTTGTTCTAGAAGGAATGTTGTTGATATATAGGAAAGTTAGAGGATAGAAGAGGGGGAAAATATTCGTAAGGGAGTGGAAACTTGTAGGGAGGAGCTGGCCTCCAAACCAGTGGTTATTTCTTTTTTTTCTGTTCATAAGGCATATTTGATAAATTCTGCATTATCAACTGTTTGGTTCCATCAAATTGGTATCAGAGCGAGGTCAAATT
This sequence comes from Bursera cuneata, assembly GCA_026212285.1. Lineage (NCBI taxonomy): Eukaryota > Viridiplantae > Streptophyta > Magnoliopsida > Sapindales > Burseraceae > Bursera > Bursera cuneata. The sequence continues at coordinate 67,115 of JANLJB010031202.1, forward strand.
GGGGTATGGTTGGTACTAGGA
>JANLJB010031203.1:0-43784 GCA_026212285.1 Bursera cuneata
AATTTTAGTAAATTAAGTAAGTAAATTTTAGTAAATAATTTACTAAAAACTAAATAATTTTAGTAGGTGAAATTATTTATAAAATTTCAGTAATCTTTTTTTCGTAATTTTTTAATTTTTAAATATTATATATATATATTTTTTTGTGTTTTAGTTAATAAAATATTAATAATACCCTCACAATATTAATTAGTTTCAAAGGATTACTGAAAATATGAGCTTTTATGTTATTTTATGATTAATGAGGGTTATTATGTATTTATCCTGAGTTTTTACCGTAGCACCGTTAAATATGACTAACGGAGGTTATGATTTTGAGGAGTTTGTGTTAATTTTGATTCAGTGGGATATTTGACTTTCTTTTCAATTTTTTGTGTGTTTTAGTTAATAAAATATCAATAATTATCCTCACAATATTAATTAGTTTCAAATAATTACTGAAAATAGGGGTTTTTATATTATTTTATGATTAATAGGGGTTATTATGTATTTATCCTGAGTTTTTACTATAGCACCGTTAAATATAAGTAACGGAGGTTATGGATTTTGGGGGTTTATGTTAGTTTTGATTCAGTTGGATGTTTGACTTTCTTTTCAATTTTTTTTTTAGTTAATAAAATATCGACAATACTCTCACAATATTAATTATTTTAAAATATTACCGAAAATAGGGTTTTTACATTATTTTATGATTAATGAGGATTATTATGTATTTATCTTGAGTTTTTACTATAGCACCGTTAAATATGACTAACGGAGGTTATGATTTTGGGGAGTTTGTATTAGTTTTAATTCAGTAGGATGTTTGTTTTTATTTTCAAAATTTATCGGGAGTTGAGAGTAAATAAAAATACTTTAAACGGATAAGATTTTGATTTTCATTTTGTAACATAAATATAATAAATTTGGATTAATACTTATGTTAGAGTTAACAATTATAAATTGGAACAATATTATCAAATAGTACATTTGTGTTTTGGCCTAATTTCAAACGAAAAGCATGTTTGACATTTTAATCAATTAGACCCCTGAGGTTTACAAAAAATTATTAATTAACATTTTTCGGTTAAGTAACGGAGTAACGAATAGTGTATTTTGGTAAATAGACTAAGGTAAATTTTAAGGACAAACAAAAGGTTAATTACGTAAGGGGGATAATATCAAACACTGCTCTCATATTTTGATGCTTTAATCAACTAGACCCCTGAGGTTTACCTAAGATCATCAATAAATATTTTTCATTAACTGACTGAGTAACAGAAGTGAAAAAAGACTACTATACCCCTGATTAAGTCTAGCTCAATTACAATATTTTAAACACTCTATAAAAATACGAAAATACCGTTGAAACATAATAAATATAAAAGGGTCTTGAGCTACACATATAAACTTAAAAATTTCGATTTTGGCCTTGATTAAAATTCCAAATTTGAAAGAAAAAATTAAAGTCATAGACAACATTTACATTATAAAAAAAATCAAATTTGAAATTTTATGACTATACAAATTTTATAAAAATAAAAATTTTGATAAACCTATGGTGTATGAAATTTCAAATTTCAAATTTCAAATTTGATTTTTATTTTTATAATGCAAATGTTGTGTATAACTTTAGTTTCTTCTTTCAAATTTGAAATTTCAATCAAGGCCAAAATCAAAATTTTTAAGTTTATATGTGTACCTCAAGTCCTTTTTATATTTATTATGTTTCAATGGTATTTTCGTATTTTTATARAGTGTTTAAAATATTGTATTTGAGCTAGACTTAATCAGGGGTATAGTAATCTTTTTTTCACTTCTTTACTCTGTCAGTTAATAAAAAATGTTTATTGATGATTTTGGGTAAACATCAAAGGTTTAGTTGATTAAAGTGTCAAACATACTTTCCATATGAAATTAGTCCAAAATATGGGGGTGGTGTTTGATATTATCCTTTAAGGAAGGTAACAAAAGAGAAGAATAATAATTTTTTTCTCTTTTAAATTGCTGTCTCAGTTAACGGAAGTTAACGAAAAAGACTTGTTGATGTTTTTGGGTAAACCTCATGGGTCTAATTAATTAAAGTGCCAAACATATTTTTCGTTTGAAATTAAGCCAAAACACAATGGTAGTATTTGATATTATCCCACTATAAATTTATACCATAATATATATATATATATATATATATATATATATAGGTATTTACTTTGATCCCAGTTAAATTTTGAAAAAATATTTAATTTTAAACTTTTGTTAAACTAACATTTACCTCTAAAAAATTATCATTATTTTTATAAAAATTAATATTTATCTTCCAAAAATCTAAAAAATGAATATTAATTTTTAAGGAATAAGTGATAGATTAACAAAAATTTAGAATTAAATATTTTTTTAAAATTTAACTGCAGGTGTCAATGTCATTTTCCCAAAATATATATATATATATGTTGTTGGTTGGTCAGTCAAGGTCAAGGCCAAGGCCACGCCCAATTATGCTTTCATTTAATGTCTGGTGTTCTAATCAAATCAAATAAAGTCAACGATGTCTGTTGCTCACTGTCACCCCATGCAAAGTATCAACTGCACGCACACGCTTCAGTTTGTTAAAGCTCCCATAATTTTGGAAAACTCATGCTCCATATAACATTCAAAGATTCCTTAACTCCCCAATTTTCATTTTCTTTCAATTTAATACTTCTAAGGTTAAATATAGAAATTTATCTCTACTAAATAATTCAAGTCTTACTCATTTTAGATTCTCATTCTGCAGCCCAAACACAAGTATACAGTACACTAAAAATTTCTAATTTTCCAGCATGCTCGATGAAGATTGGGGGGCAAAATTCAACATAACCGCAGTACCAACAATCAATCATTCTTAACCATAACTCTAAACTTCAGTAAAACACAACCTAGCTTTTCTTCTTCGTTCTCTCCATGTAACGCTCCATCTGATGTGGGATGGCACTAGTTTCTACCTAGTTTCTGCACTCCAGCCAAGGCCATTGATCTGGAATGTCATCTACTGGACTCCTGGCGTGCAACTAAACTCTAATCAGGCTGAAATAAAAAACACTCATAAATTACATATATTACCCTCACTCTCTGAATATATTAACCAAAAATAAGTCTATTTCCAATTAATATTTGGCATCCCGGCTGGATTGCTGTTACTACAACCTCCAGTGCTCTGGTTAAGAGGGCTATCAGCTCCACCAGATGATTCACTAAAATTTCCACGCGACAGTGGGCTTCCAACTGCTGATGCTCTGGCGACATGATTTGGTGTAGAAGAAAAAGGTTCAGATTGTATCCCTGCTTTTGACTCCTTCCAACCTTCAGCTAGAAAACTACCAACAATAACCTGCAACACAACCACATGTCACTCCATCAATGAGATAATGCTACACGGAAAGCTCCAAGTCAAGCAGTATCTTTGGTGGACAGGGCATACCCAATAGTGCATTTGAATAATTTATTTCTAGAGGATTTATAACACCAAGTTAGCCCAGGCCATTCCAGACTACAAAGCAAATCTCAGCTTCTAAATTGACTCTAAAAGGAAGTGAATACTGAAGATACCAAGTTAATTATATTTTAGGCTGAATACAGCCAATGGAAGGATCCATATAATCTAAAATGTAAAGAAACCTGAACAGGGGATGCTGCAGTTAGGAGCCCTGCCACACCACCACCAAGAACACGTCCATCTGGTCCAGCTAGTGAGACACTCAAACCGCCTGTTCTGCTTCGCTGACCACTGCTCTCAGAGAGAAGAATTGAACCAGACATAGACAAGATTTCAAATCGTCCCTGCACAAATAAGAGAGCATTGGACAAGCTCAGCATGCAGCTTTATGCATTGGAACTTAAATTGCTCATATGAGCACGATTTCATGTTGTTCAAGACTATAGAATAATATCAATTTTTTGCAAATCAACGACTTCCAAAATCATATTTTATCATGCATATCAGAAAAAAACACGACACCCAGAACAAGGAAATATATATCAGTATATGCAGCAGGATCATCCATCAAAGGCAATGCAATTGATCAACAAGGAAAGTTAGACCATCCCATTGAGATTTGTTTAATCACATTTGACAGGATGTATTGCATTATCTATTATTATCACAATGGTTAAAGGAGTAATGGCTTCATGATATGCCAACTAACATGTGTCTTTGAGATGCGTCTGTCTTTGCTACTCGCATCTAAATTGAAAAATTTCCAAATAAATTTTTCTCTTTCTTTTCGTTGGTTTGTTTCAAATTAATATTTTATGGACATAAGACATTTGTCTCCCCCTCCTTCCCCTTACTTGCGTTAAAGCTTAAGGAACAAATATAAGACATAGCAATCACAATTTTTAACAAACCTCATAAGTTACAGTTCCACCAGATGTCATTGCTTGACGAAGTGTTACATTAGATATAGCACCATTCGCTGACAAAATGCAAACAGCTCGTGGGCCATTCTGAGAAAATGACATTACTTTGGCCAACACATCCTGTGAAGTAAAAGTCACAGAAAATAAATATAATCTTCCCAAAAAAAAAAAAAAAAACTTCAGGACCGAAACATTTAAAATTACAAACAGTGCAACTTCCAAAAGCAAGAAATTGGAGGGAAAGCTAGGACACAGATGGCAACTTATTTTCACTTTAAAATAGTTAATATATTTAAGCAAAAGCTACTTTTAACATACTTTAAATATGTCTTCTTCAAATTATTGTAGCATGGTCAAGAGTATCATTGCATTATTAACTAGGCATTTAAGTTAAATGAAAAACTAGCTATATTCAGTTAACCAGGACCACTAATGTATTAGGAGTAAGCAATTAATTTCAGATAAAAATATTTTGCTCGAACAACATTTAATGCTGAAAACCATCTGAGGACCAAGGTATTGCAACATTATACTCAAAAAATGTTTTGCAACTTGGAATTACACATGAATCAGTATATCAGCGGATAACAGATGTGAAACTAAAAACTGAAAGATACCTCTCCAACTTGAACCGTGATTACATGTGGTGTAAATCCAACCCCTGCTGATCCTGCAAAATGGGAAAAAAATAAAAATGGAGGAGTATAGCACTAAGAAGGGGAAAAGACAGTATATTAATAATCCGAAAAATGCAAAGACCACTACAGGAGTTAATAGAAAAATAGTGTAAACTCTCAACTGCCACTTAGGTCAATTAACAACACCTTTTAACTGTGATAATCTTAGTTTCTGGGCATTAAGTAACACAAATAGGCAAAAGTTAAGGCATTTACGTTTGATTTTGTGCAGATATCAATATCAATATCAATAAAAAAGAACAAACAAGGGCAAATATACGTCATTGCCGTGAAGACGCAGATAGAATTACAAACTACAATGCCAGAATGGATAAACAAACAAAAAAAGAATTTAGGATAATTTCTGAGAAATAGTACAGTGTTCAAGGCTAGACTACATGTTGACTCTGGGAATGGAAAAACAAACAATAAAGAAAGAATTAAATGAGAATGGATAAATAAACAATAAAGAAAGAATTGAGTAGAGTACCGAAAGCAGCAGAGCGTTGTTTGCGGAAAGAACCAGGAGGCCTTCCTCTGGGTTTCTTAGTGGAATTGGAAGTAGAATTATCATTAGAAGGCACAGTTAATGGAGACGATGTCAAGTTGAGAGCCATGCAATTATTAGCATTAGTGGTTGCATCAGAAGGATGCTGAGGACCGTACTTTCTGGGGCGCCCACGTTTCCGTTTTTCAGGCTCACCAAACCCACTGCTGAAATTGGTGCTGTTAGCATGGTGGTCGTGGTGGTGGTGGTGCTGAAGAAAGGAAACATCTCCTCCTGCTCCAGTGACAGTGGTGGCAGTGGCCGTAGCAGGTTGTGATTGTGGTGGGTAGGTTTCAGTTGGCATGACTGGTTTGTAAACGGCAGCGGCAGCGGCAGCGCCATCGCCACTGAAGGCTAACCGCATGTTCGCCATGTTGATCTTTTCTCCTTGTAACATTTAAAAAAAAAAGAAAAAAAGAATATAATATAAATATTTTATTCTGTGCTAAAAAAACCCTAATTTTCCCAAATTAAAAGTAAAAGTATCTAAAGAAATCTGACAAAAACCAAAATAACAACAAATAAAATAATACTCACCACCAGAATTCATATACATGTATCCAAGCCAAGAATTAGGGTTTATCTGTGGATGAAGACGATGGCCGCTTTAAAAAATTTGTGAATTTTCTTTTTCTTATTTATTTATTTTTATTTTTATAGAATATGGAAAAAGAATTAGAGCTACTATTGCCACGCTGTCGTTATTTCTGTGCAATTTAATGAGAAAACAAAGGATATTTAATAATTTCAAATTTCTCTATAATCTTTTTTATAGGAAACTTCCTTTTTACTAATTTCAAATTCAATAATACTTTTATTTATACAACTACTCACTTACTTATTTTCAAATTTAATAAAATTCTAATTTCTTTTAAGTATATAACTAATTTATTAGCTCTTAGTAAAACTATGTTCCACTCCCAAGAGATTTAATAAATCATTAATCTTAGTTTTCTAATGTCTGATTTGACTAGTTAGAAGAGCGGATTTCATTGTGGGATTAGCAAACTTTGTTAACAAAATATTTACGGCAACAATAGATCACCAACCCCCATTAATAGTACCATCTTTATAAATTTTAATGCGGTATAATTTAAAGTAATTAACACTGCCAATTTGACTATTTATAGTGTTATAAGTACGTTAGCACACTGCATAGAATCAGAATTTGGGTACAAGTGTCACCGATGCAAGTTCTAACCAGAAAAAAAGTAAAATGGAGTAAGTGGCTTCTCAGTCTTGAGTCTGAGTCCCCAAATCACAATGCAAAAGTTGTAATAAAACATCACCAAATTCAAACCTATCTTGATATACATACAATTTGTGTTAATAAAGATGCACCAACAAGAGTGAACATACTTCCGCTTGATGATCAAACCTTCTTACACGCCCTTGGAAGTCCCTTTCAGACTCTCTTTAACTGATGAAGATGGCTGACATGCTTCTCATTTTGACTCCAATCCAAATCCTCGTTACTGCTGCTGTCTACATGTAAGTTATACAACATTTTCAAGGAACTCACTAAACATATACTCTTTTTAGTCCAAGAGAACAACCAACCCCATCAATTACCTTCCACCTTCACGCTGCATTCTTCTTCTTCTGGGATCTCAAGCGGGTTCTCTCTGTCATACCCAGTTCGCTCTGCAGACACTGTAATCACTCCCTTCTCAAGCTTTTGCTCAGGAGATTCACATAGGCCTTTAAAAGGCTCTATATAGCAAACCGATTATAACGGAAATCAAACACTCATATTTTCGTTTTACATAAGCATTTTACCATCGTTATATAGATATTCAAATAAGTAGACGTAGATTACAAATATATTGTTCATGAGTCACATTACATGATGCACATGCATGCATTCATTCCCCTATGCACTTTTTAGTGCCGCTTTTTATGTTACTTAATCTGGCAGAAACTTGCTTCATAGGTAAAATTATTGTTTTACAATCCACCAAATTAAAACAAATCAATCAATAAATTGATTAAAATTTCATTACATCGTATCTTTTTAGTAGCATGCATAACTATTGACCAATAGAGTACCCAAAAAAATAAAAAAGAAGCATTGGACATTCCCAAATTTTTTAAGTTGACAGCGGTCTACATAAAACAGATTAGATAATATCATATATCGTGAAACAAAATGACACCTAAACAACAACTAAATATTCTTATACTTTAATAGACTCATTATTGATCATATTTTATGAATAAACAAGTGAGTAAAGGTATTAATAACTGCAAGGTCATGTACAATTGAGTGCATGTGCGACCAGAGTGCACTATGGATGAGAAGACCAACAAAATGCTCTATGAATTAATTTTGACATGAACATAAAAACCATTCAAGTGGTAAATTCTGGCTTTTGAAACCCCAACTCAACAACCTCCAGTTCCTACTCTTGTCACACTGCACCCATTCCTGATCAGGCTTGCATAGACCACCAACCTTGTTCTGGAGGGAAAAGAACTAGATTTTATCAATAAGAAAAGTACGCTTGCAGTAGAAAAAAATCTTTCAAGGAAGATTTTATGATAAAAAAGAAAATACTAACTTGCCCGTTTTAAGGACTACTAAAGAAGTCCTTCTACCATACTATCAAATTCCAAAAAAATGTTTGTTAAATCAACTTAAAACAAAAAATAACCTAGTCATGGCAGGGAATCGAAGAAACCACACAAATTTCATTTCATCGAAGAATAATTTAGTTTAGTTTTTCCCCTCAAAATCAGTATCCAATATACTATTTTTTAACATATAAATTTAAAACATAAAATTGGTAAGATAAATCATTGACTTGATTTCTTTTGTGCACTGGGGCAGGTATTTATTTATTCAGAATGTTAAATGTAGTAGTATTTTACATGTTAACGTCAAAATGATACTATACATTTGGTCAGTAGCAGATCAAGAACTAAAAGCAATTTATGGCAAACAAGGGAAGAGCACCCAAAGCACAAAGCTCTACCCAGAAAATATTTTTAGAGAGCCATGTCAGCAATAGGTCCAACCTGCATCACAGCAAGTAACACGTATAAAACAAAATCTTTAATACTAAGTAACAAAGTCATAAAAATGCCCAATACAAGTTCAGAGAAGATTGCCAACCATTAGATCAGTAACATCTATGACACCAATCACACCTCGACCCACGCCTCCATTATGAATCATGCCACCAACTCTCTTGTAAGCCAATAAAAGGTCGAATAAAAGATGTGTTAGATAGGAATGATAACTGTTCAAAAAGCAAAGAATGCTTTTCAGATAAACAAGGTTGCCACTAATTTAAAGGTAGAGCTCAATTACAGACAGAACTCATGCAACAGTAATTTGGTATAGTTGGGCAACAGCCTTGTAACGATAAAGACTATGAGATGAGAAACCACGCTAACTTACCAACTTAAATGAAACATATTCTACAGATATCCACAAAAAGTACAGGAACCATCAAGGGCTCTTATTTATTTCTCTCTCTCTCTCTCTCTCTTTTTTGTTGGGTTGCTGTTGATAGGGAACCAAGTACGGATATTAGTGAAAATGTAGTTAGAAGTACATGTATAAAATAGACAAGATATCCATAAAAAACACAAGAACCATCTAGGATAAGCAAAATCTACAAAAGTAGTCAATAATCTAAAAAAATCTAGCTATAAACTGCAACATTGGATATGTCTATCTATCTATATATCTATCTATATACATATATATATGCGCGTGTGTACATGCTTGAAAGAAAAAGTCAAAACCTCTTCCAATTTAGATCCTTTACTAAAGTCAAAGCCTTCCTACAAAGAATCCCCCATCAATCTTACAATTGTGTTTATTTCTTCATGGATCTCTAATCCACTTATATTTCTCTTTAATTTTATTAAACTATTTTTCAGTTTCTTAAAAAAATAAAATCTTTCAATCCTTTGGAACCACTCTAGAAAATTTAAATAATGATAGAAAATAATTTGGATGAACAGATGAAATGGTATTTAATTATGGTAAGCCTCCTTCCTTGGAGAAAAAAGCTTTCGTCTGCACCCCAAGTCTCTTTTCAATTTTCTCCACCACTAGATCACAATAGCATGGGGATCTTGAATTATCTCCTAAGGGAAGGCCGAAGTGTAGAACAGGTCAAATAAACAGCCAAAATAAGATGAAAGAGGATTTAGGTAAAGGAAGTCAAACTTTGGCATATGTTAACAAACATTAAAGGGTAAAATCAAATCACGAAACAGAAACCCACCTCAATTAGCCGACCATGCCAATAGAAGAATATTCCACAAATTCATCTGCTCCCACTCTAATTGACAACGACCAAAGTTATTGAACAGGTTTTCCCATGATGTTACTGGTTTGTACACGTCTTAGAGATTTTGCCAATGATCGACTTCTAACTTGTTGAAGTTGAAGGACAGCCAAAATATAAAACTGGATTAGGCAAGCATAAACAACAAAATAAAATCAAAGCACAAAAAAGAGATATAGGTGACAAGCAATTACCAGTGACCCTTGAACAAATATCCTCATTCATGGCAATAAGAAGATGACTTCCAGATAAGAATGAAGTGAATAATCTAATGGCACCTTCTACCAAAGAAGACATATCAGAAGCCAGATATTAATCTTTAAAATGCTCTAGAAAGTAGAAGATGCCAACCTTTTTACTAATCTCACCAGGACGAGATCTAATCTCATAAAATCAATGCATACCTCACCTTGGTAGAAAGAGCTAATCACTTATTCCATTGTGCCACTCCAAACAATAATCTGACCCCCACTCATCTAAATTCCTATATTTTTGTTCCTGTGAACTTACTAAACAGACCAGCTTTCTCACCAATCAAATACTTGTTAAATGGTGAAAATTCCTTAATAGCTTTCAAATTGTACTTTGCAGTAGCTTCACAGACTGGTCACTTGTATCCAATCCCATAAACTGTCCTTTTCTGTCGTAGCTGACAATGGGAATCTCAAGATTCTGTGCAGTGGTAGAATCAGATAATAATAATGTAAAAACAAGTTAAAAAAGAATTCATAGTCATAAACAAAGCAAATTGAAATATAAAAATAGAATATGAAAGTATATGCAAATCAAGGTAGAAGATTAAAATCCAAAAATATATCAGCTGATGACTGTAGCATACATCTTTCCCTTGATTTAAGGATTGTGAAAGAAAAGCTATACTTCTGGTATCAGAAGTCTGTAAAAACCAATCCCTGCCAAGCCTCATTGCTCCTGTCTAAAAATGAATATCAAGATTAGCATAACGTACCATGCAATCATCCAAGATAACTAAGTACTAAGACAAACATATATCTATATCTATATATATATATATATATATATATATTTGAAACCCAGAGTTCAAAAAGAGAAGAAATACAATTCAATAAAATTTTAGTCCAAATGACGTAGGCAAATCTTTGCGGAACAGAAGTGAGAAGAAGAGATTTTCAAGCTTTACAACTAATTTGTTAACTCTTAACTGTTGGAGAATAGCACACTATGCCTTCCATTCCCACTTAGGTTAAAATCAATGGCAAAAACAGTGGATATACAAGTTTTCTCACCATCCTCTACTATTGACCAAAATTGAACGAGAAGGAGAAACTTAATCCCCTTTCTCTTCTTTCTAAACCTTCACTTATCAGTATTGAACTAAGAATTAAAAAAGATTACCTTAAATCCAACACCAAACTTTCCAACACAATCTGGATCATCTGCATTACTGTGCCCAAAGTATGTCATTCTCACAACCTCTTCATGGGTCATTCCATGGCCATCATCTAGAACTGAAAGCATAGGAATAACTTTTCCAGCTAGTTTAAAATATATGAACTCAATGGAAATCTCCATTCTGTCATAATAAACAAAAAAAACCAGCCTATTTAATCAAAAAGTACCACCAAAAAATATCAAATCCAGTATATATGATGCACAAAGACGAAGGACTAAAACAAAAGGCATGAATAAGAAAAAGTAAACAAACAAATAACAACAGAGCAATTAAGCCTACTTAGTTGCTTTGGCATCCCTGGAATTATCAACGAGCTCAGCTATTGCTCCAACAATCCATCCAGAATGTGCCTGACCAAAAGTTTGAAGATAACTTGGGTCTGCCCTCACATAATTTTTTCCAAGGGTTATTCCTGTCTCACAGCTTTGGGCTTGCTTCTGCTACAATTTTCAATTTTAGACTCACAAGCAGGATGATCTCCAACTGCTGGTGAGAACTTGATAATAGAAGAGAAATTATCTTCACTGGTAGGTGAAACTCTATTCTGCATGAACGCTAAAGAATCTTTGCTCATCTGAAGTGATTTCTTGAGTTTACCCTTTTTCTAAGTCTTTGTTGCAAGCGGTTGTGCAACAAATGCCTCACCTGTGTCCACCAAGGAATCTAACAGTGAAACCCAAATACAACCTTCCATCAAGGTCTCTACAACTGGAAGTAGACCACCGTGAACAAACACACCATGACATTGAAAAGTGAAAGCATCATCTCATCTAGCAATAACGTAAATGAAATTTATAGAAAATATGGCCCAACAATAACATTAAAAGACAAACTGAAATCCTTACATAAACGTTAAAAGATATAAAGAATCACCTGATTCACAATGCCTTTGAACGTTGGAGATATTGCCCATTTCCCACCCTGATATGCAACCCTAACATCGTTAGAACTTGAGGCTTTATTGGGAGGAAGTATGTAGAACACCCAAGACTCAACTTTCGCAATAGCAACCTTCGGTATATGATGTCAAAACTTCATAAACACATTCTCCATAGAAAATATACACAACTAAAGATAAACATCTTCTTAACCATATAAAGATTTGAGTGTGCGTTGCCTTACTTACTCAACAAGAATATAACATAAAGAAATAAATAAATAAAATATCAAAAATTAAAAAGAAAAAGAGGAAGAAGGATGCTAAAATCCACCCTAAGCAAAAACCTTTTGAATAAAAGTCAGTAAAAATAAAAAAATATGTGGTATACACATCTCTACAGGTGAAAAACCACTAGCCAACTCCTACCACAACATTACCCACATATTTGTAATGCTAACAACATTAAATTATTAGTTTTCTTAGGTTTTCAATAGAATATACATAAAAGAATAAAAAAATAGAAAATCCTTTTTGCTTCAAGCAAAATACTTCCACAATATAAAATAGTAAAATGTAGCCTCATTTTGATTTTTGATTGCCCATAATTTGGGCTGGTCAAATGATAGAAATAAGTTTGTTAGCATATGTTGCCCAAGCATTTATTCCTATTCATAGGATGAAGATAAGAAGACAAAAGTGCACAGTACAGAAGTTCTCAAGATAAATAAAGACACAAGTAAAATGAAGCAATAGCACCTTACCATGTTCTTGCTGCGGAGAAAGGTAAAAAATCTGACCCCCTCATACTGGTCCCGGGAACACTTAGGTGCTGGGCACAGGCGAAACTGAGAGAGGTCATCAAGGCAAGGTAAATTCGTCCTTGCGACAATATTTTGAAAATTCCAGTGGTGAGGCCTATTAATATATTATTTGACAGGATACAGCAAGTTCATGTCGCTGTCAGATTCGCCAGAACATTTAAACGAAAAATAACTTAGCATCAATGGCTCACTCATAGAGTGATTGAGAATCAAAGACATAATAATAATAAAAATAAAGAAAGTATGTATAAACTTGTCCAGGAGGGTTTATGCACTCCGCCCTGCATATCGTTTCTCATCTTTTGCAAGCATAATATGTGCTTATGATCATGGGGCAGAAAAGAGAATAAAGTCATGTTTTGTAATACCCTTCGAAAACTGTATAACTGTGAAATTTCATTCTAAAATTCATTTTGGTAATGTATTTGATGATTTTTAATCAATAAATTACTCTCTCAATCAATAAATATAATTATCGAGAGACAGAGTATTAATATTACCGGTTAAGACTGCCCTACTAATAATAATAAGAAGAAGAAGAACCAACCTTGGTTTGGCTTAGGAACTTGCATTCTTACACGTCACCTGTCAAATACTTTTAACCATTTACAAGGAAACACTCAGATAAGAGAAGAGCAAGAGTTATGAAAACTCAACACGAACAAGAACTAACTACAAACTACTTCAAAGTGGAATAATACCAGTAATAGCCAAAAAAAACAATTACAAAACCCTAGAAGAACAATGTCAGAAGATATCTCTTTCTTTAAAACAAAGGAAAACACAGACAAAAACAAAAAAAAAGGAAACGGCAGAATGCGTGAGTCATGCAAACAAAAACAAAATCCTAAGTTTGAGTAACAAAAGGAGAAACACAAATGTGGTTTTTGTAAAGGAATGATCAACCAAAACAAGCAAACAAACAAGAAGAGAAGATAACTACGAGTACAGATAGAGTCATACAGACACAGGCAGGGGCACAGGCAACGGCACGTCAGGAACGATAGACTAACGTCGGGGTCGTATCCTACTCTATACTAGCACTACAGCCTCTCTGACAGACGTCTCTTTAATTACTTGTAGTAAGTATTTCACTCACTAATTACCATTTTGCCCTCTCTTCCCTTCTTCGTCCCTTCTTTTGCCTTCCTTCCAATAGCATTATTAGCTTTGACTAGAGTCTCATTATCTAATAAATTTTAATCTTTTTTCATTGGACAGCGAAAAATTTTTGTCGGATTGCTTTTTTTTTTTTTCTAATGAAAACCTATCTATAAAAAGAATTAAATACAATAACTTCGACTTTGTCCCCTGATGAGAAAACGAAATACGTATAAATACTTAACAAATTACTCTTTTATAAATTTAAAATTTTTAATCATTAAATATAATTTTTAAAATATCCTACATAATTTTCGATATTCATTCAAATTAAGCGAGCGACTTGTTATTTAAAATTTCAATTTCAACTATAAATTAAGAAAAAGTAGTTAAGCTTTTAAGTCACAACTTTCCCATGATTGTATTATGCGTTTATTATTATCGAAATTTGAGTTTTATTTTTTTTGTTCAAATATGTATTCATCAGAATGTCTGATTTAATTAAATAATTTACTAAAATACAACAAAACCATTTTGTTTATCAATGCCGATGATACAATTTCTTTTTCTATCAAATCTAGGCTTCTTCTGAGATACAACTATTAGCTCCTCCACTCCGCTACCACAAGAATATATTTATCTGACATAACACGTCACATTTCTTCGCTCACCAACTCGTGCAGAGGCCAGAAAAAGCACTGGCGCCCATATTTCACTTCTATGGAAATTACTCGCTTGCTATGGACTCCGTCCTTCTCTCAACCGCATCATCACCCATCTTAAAATCAGGCTTAGAAGGAAACACAAACACGGTAGATTCAGCGTTTGTTGGCTGAAACTCCCCTGAATATCTCACTGACGTCAAACTAACTTTGGGCAGCTGCTGTAAACCTGAAGCAAGTGGCACGATCTTGTATCTCAGGATGTGCTCACATTTTGGAAGAATGAAAACTGTGTCATTGTGAGAACCAGACAACACAAAGCTTTGTGCATCCGCCAATGAAAACTTGACCTCTTGAAGCAACTGTGTCTGGTTCTGGATTTTGATCAAGCATGTAAACGGATCTCCAAGGATGGCATAAGGCGGACATTCCAAACTCACAACTAATGGTGACAACTCCACCTGTACATCAGGCAATTTATGAGTTGACAACACCCAAGCATCTTTTATGGTAGAACCTGACTGACCATCACTCCCAGAATCCCTCCTCCATCTCAGACAAACTGTTCCCAACCTGAGCAAAGAACAATCAGCCCGGGGGATGATTGTGAACACCTTCTTGATCTCTTCACCTGGCACAATAAGGGCTGGGCCTAGGACTTCTTCACCACCAGGTTGCACAGAACATGACCTTTTACTGTCCTCATCCTCATTGTCAATCCACATGGACAGTAACTGCAAAGGGATCTCAGTGCAGTTCTTGGCAGAAACAATGAGCAAACTTGTTTCATTCAGAGGCAGTGATGCCAACTGGTCAGAATTGGGAACTTGCTTGATCCTCGAGAGCAGCAACGGATCCCTGCGGAAGGGCAACATAAAGCGTTGACTTACTGCAATGGCACTCATTCCATCAATTTGCAAGCTCCTGTGGACATGGACCTTCTGTGCATTTAATTCATTGCTAAGTGTGGAATAGCCCAAAGACACAAAAAGCATGACTGGTTTGGGTCTGTGCCACTTGATTTCCAATTTGCACGACCAAGATTCTCCATTCTTCAGAAATGGAACAGAAACCAATCCAAAAGATTGCTGAATCTTCTCAATATTTTCAGAACCCAACTGAGATTCATCTTTCCCTTCTAGCCCAACAATGCCAAGAAGCTCAACATGATGACTGTCTATAGAGGATGACTCCGTTTCCCTTGGACTAAACAAGCCACCTCCTCTTACGTCCACCAGATTGATCT
The DNA here is from genome assembly GCA_026212285.1 of Bursera cuneata. Classification (NCBI taxonomy): domain Eukaryota; kingdom Viridiplantae; phylum Streptophyta; class Magnoliopsida; order Sapindales; family Burseraceae; genus Bursera; species Bursera cuneata. Next base: position 16,045 of record JANLJB010031203.1, read on the forward strand.
TTAACTCACCAGAGTTAATGTCATGGCCTCTTGAGGCCACTGTAACAGGTACCATGAAGCTCTCTCCAACCAATGCAGGGCCAGAAGCACCTAAATTAAGATCTACCTGCGGGTCTGGTTCTTCAACCTGGGCAGCCTTTTGACCAGAGAATGCCAAAGCAGGATCCTTGGTTGGAAAAGTTTCCATGCGATCTTCAAACTTCCAAAGAGGCAAATCATCCATTGAAGCAGGACTTTCAGCTCTGCAACAGATTGTGAAGTGGGGTCCCATTTTTGCAATAACAGAGACACATTCAAGCTTTCCACTTCGTTCTGGATAAAGCCATAATTTATTGCAAGACAAAAGAAGGTGAGATAATGATAAAAACAATATTACTGATGACACTATAAGAAATTCCAACACAAGGCAAGTGCATGGGAAATGATTTAATTTTTCACTAGCAAGCATTGCCATTACACCAGGATCATAGGTCAAATTGGCATAAGCCTAGGCCAATGCAACATGGTCAAAATTTTGGAAGAAAAAGGTTTGGGACTTTCAATTCCCAATTAGAATATAATTTATTCATACGAAATAAAAATGACTATAACAATATATAGTGTGGCCACTAAGCCAAAATCCTAATTGTTGTTGCAATTAGACAATAAACAGACTGGGTTAAAGTTTATTGCAAATACAATATTAGAACAGGTGCATATATCCTAGATTGCTTAGTGGCATATCGCCACATAGTAAGGCGTCCTAAAGAGTTCGAGTGTAAACCCCAACAGAAACAGTCAAATCAGATCATAGTACTAGATTGAATCATGCTTATGCAATCACAGATTTAGGAAACAAAAGAGGAGAACTGGGTTACCAGATTTGACACCATATGTCAACCGCAGCCATTTGTTTGTTATAAGTGATAAAGAAGGAGAATTCTCTACTCGATGATCCTGTTGTTCTTCAGTCACTGCAGCTAAATGAGGTCTCTGAGCATTCATGATGATAAAGTTACACTCGGATTGATTGAACTGGACTACTAATTGATCAATCTCAACAGTAAGGGGTAATTGTGATAGAAGGGACAATGTAATTAATGTGGATACACCAGGCTTAATTATTTGTTCATGAAAAGCAACTGAAGCAAGAAGTACGGCTCTAAGGGGACTGACAAGATCAATCTCAAGATGAAGTGGATTATCTCCAGTTATTTTGATATCATTACTGTCTTCAACTGATGCTGGTCCTGCTTCCCTGCTGACAAGCCGAAAAACTTCTTTGTGAATAATTTCTCTCTGTGAGGGACTTGGGGGACCAGCTGGACCACATTCTTTACATCTCAAAGGCTGGGCATTAGTAGCAGATGATACTGGTAGTGCAGCCATTTCAAGGGAGTATTCTACAAAATCTCTTAACGTGCCTTGTTTCCTAGAGCACTCTCGTAGGTAGCCCAATATCTCCCACAAAAGAGTAACCCACCCCTCTTGTCTATATTGACTTGCAACACCATCAAAAAGCTGTTTTGCATTGTTAAAATCACCCACTGCAAAATACTCAGCAGCCATCTGGAACCCACAAAAGGAACTCATCCTTTGGGCTTTGAGATTGCCATATGATTCACAAGATTTTTTAAGCAGAGCAATAATTTCAAAGGAATCTTGAAATCTTTTCCCTTCTGCAATAACATAGTGGGTGTACTCCTCATCTGTAAGACTGCAAAGTGAGATGAAAAAAAAAATATATATATATATATAAGGTACAGGTTTAAAATAATAAAACAATAGATTAACCACATTTAGAACTTCTTAGACTTACGGTTGCATAGTAACAGCATCCCCTTGTTCAAGTAATTGTGCAAATTGACCCACATAAACTGAAGGTACTACAGATTCAGCACTGCTATCAATCTCATGAGCAGTTTCTGACATTGACAAAGAAAGTTCCAAAGAAGATCTTTTCTCCTTCAAGTAATTTGCAGCTAACTGTTTCAACATAAATTTAATGAGCTCCAGCTCCTTACAAAGTAATATAAGGAAAGGTTAAGTGAACTTCCAAATAATCATTCAACATGAAACAGGCACTCGGATGTCCACATAAACACAAGCAATAGAAGCATGATGATTCATACAATCAATTTGGTATCCAAAGCAAACTGAAGCATTCTGCAGGTATAGCTCACCACTGGATTGACGCAAAAGGCATACAGAAGACAAGTAGAGATATATTGTAAATTTTAAGCTTTAGCATGTATAGAAATCAAGCTGAACATAACGGATGACAAGGTCATATCAAAAAGTCAGGCTTTCTTATTAGCTTCTCAATCAGAAAGGTAAAAACAAGGCACAGGTCTCACATTTCACCACAGACTTCTCAACCGTCACCAGAGACAAAACCTTTCTCTTGGAACTGTGGCATAGAAGAAAACATCAATTTATGTACATTTTCCTCAGAAGAATTGATGCTTAAAGTCATTGGTCCATATAGATATTCTAAATGGAGAGGCAGAGAGGAAACAATCATTGCATGAACTAGGAGACTGATTTTAATTAAAAGTTCTTTACATATAAAATTCTAAGATCCTTGGCAGGTAAAGATGGCTCCTGACCTGATAGTAATAAGCTGGATGAAATTCCAACTCCGTTAAAGGCCAGTCTGCAGTGCCTAAAACTAGAGATGAAATGTGTTGAGTTGAAGCAGAACTAGTCTCTAGTAATTCCGCAAATACCAAGAATTGTCTGCTCACCCATTCCCAGTGAAGGAATATAACTTCTGGTGCTCCAACAAGCTTTATGTATGAAGCTTTGTGCTGACGGAACCATGTAACTGCTTCTTTAACCTTTCCACCATGCAATAACAAAGTTGATATTTTAAAATTCAAGAGCTCTGCAAAAGTTTTTATCTCAACCAATCGTTGAATTGGTGGCAACCGTGTAGATGTCCCGATCATCTGTGTACAAAAATTAATTCTAAGCAATAGAAATGTCCATAACAACATAATAGAGACAGCAAATTTGTAAACATGAACAAAAAGTACCTCCCGTAGTATATGATAGGCATCCTCATAAAACCTCAAAGCTTCAGCCCAATCTCTTCGAAACTCTGCATATACAGCAACCTAGCAATTCAAAATATTTCAACAAGTGATGAGCAAACCAAGTGTACTATAGGAAGGCAGCAGTTAAATAAGTAAACGTACTTTGAAGCAATAGCGAATATTGAGATCAATAGAATTGAAGCTCTTCTTTTCAACACGGGTTTTAATCCTTCGTCCTTCATCTCTGTAATAAGTATTTGCCAATTCTGCAAATGTGCTCCCCAGCCTTCAAAAACAAGGATGAATATCCGCGTGGGTGTTATTAGTACATAAAACAAATGAAGGAAACAAATAAGAATAAGAATAATAGCATGCCTATCAAGAGAATGCTGTAGTTGAGAAGCATCATCGGGGTTGAAGGTGACAATATATTTGGCATCAAGTTCGGCACGCTTACGGAGAGCAATTAAACGATCCTCGTTTATATCATCTCCATCTTTGACAACAATAACAAGTACCAATTTGATGTTCCTCGGACGAAGGACGGCCCTGGGATGCGCATGAGCATCCATTATTACAAGATTCAGTAAATTTGAAAATTGATTCGAATAAGAAGAGTGAGAGAGAGAGAGAGAGAGAAGTACGTACTTGAGGTTATCGAGATCGGAGCAGACCTGAAGCCACTGAGCTGGATCTCCAGAGACCTGATCGAAGGTGAAAAGAGCGGCGACGACGGAGGGGATTCTGGTGCGATGCTTGACAAGCCAATCTCTCTTGAGTAAGCCGCCATTTTGATTTTGATTTTGATTAGGAGCTGATGATTTGGACAAAATGAGTAATAATTTAGATAAATCAGGCAAGGCTAAGGTGTTGATTGGTGGCTGGTCAGAAAGCAAATGTGTTGAGATGAGGTGGTGATGTTCAGCCCATCCCACCAGTGATACTAAACTCACCGGCGGTGTCCGCCACTCTTCCGGGTATTCTTCCATTTTCTAAATTTTCTTATGCTTTCTGCTCCTCATCTTCTTCTGTATTACTATTGTTCGTCATTCACATTACACGATACAATTGCCCTTGCTAACCCAATCCTCATCCTTCCATTTTGGACCAGGCCCAATCAACCCCTTTTGGGCTTAACCCATTAATAATAATACTTTTTTATAATTAATGAGCATGTAGGCTTTTCACCTGTACTCAACACTTCCTTAACTAATTTCCGCACAAAATGATGTCATTTACTTGCAGTTTTTGAGAATGTATGGCTCCATCGGCTGATGCAAACCAATCACACAAAAACAAATTTATTAAATATTTTCTGAATTATTTTATATCGTCATTGTTAAATATTTATGAGGTTTTTATAGAGAAATTCAATTCAACTCTCAACTGCTTCTTAAAGCAACAACTATGGTGTTCTTAATCCTGCTGCAATCCATGGATTAACTTATTACAACATCTTCACGATTAGCATTAATTTCCTTCCAGCTAAGTGAAATTGTCAATTGCTACCTCAAAATATGACTGACTGTTCCACAACTTAATCTTCTGTGTGATTAGAACTACTAGGGATTGGAGGGGAATAAACAGTAACTGTTATTTGGGCCTGCTCTGGACCTACGACTGCTACGCCTGAGAAAAGCAGGGAACATTATCTTAATTGGTATACAAATGTAGTCATTCATACATTAGCCGTTGATACTATTTGCAATGCCAAAACATTGTTGCAAAGCCAAAATACTCCTGAGAGTGATGCTTAAACCAAAATACAAACTGATACAATAAAAAAAGAATATTCAAGAAAAGGAAGTACAGAAACAATCGTATAAATAGCTATTTGTATAGCTCAACACCCAGATGAATTTTCTTAAAAGAACATTATAACAATCCTAACACAATTTCATAATAAGTTAGATATATATGATTTTATATGTACTATTCATGCATCACACATTGTTGACATTTTAATGTATAAAGATTAAAGGCATCAAACTGACATTAGACAAGTTTTATAGTAGAGCACCCTGACCTAAGCTTACAATGGGAGACGTAAAAACTTCTCGGAAAGAGATTATTGCCTGTAGGATCTAGTGACTGAATCGTGGGAATGGCTGCTGCATTTACTCCATTAACATTACGCCCACCAAACTTTACCATTTGATGACCTGACATTCCATAACCATGAATCATTGGATGATTCTGACTACCCTGATGATTCAATTGTCCAGGTGAGTACAAACCGGAGTCACGAGTTCATGAAGGTACTGTTGACTCGGATAAGGATTGTAGACAACCTGCAAAGATCCATTCAACAAAGCAAAATTGCATGTTGATTAAAACACCAATAAATCTTGAAAATCCAAAAAGTTGCAATTGAAACCACCACCTGAGGTTGTGGGTAGATGATTCCAGATCCATATGTTGAGTACCTGCATTGAAGACAATGATTAAATGTCTATAGAACATAGGGGTATGCAAGATACAACATAATACCAGGGGGCAGGGAAAGAGCAACAAAATTCATAAAGCTGAAAAGAAATTCAATACATTTATAGTTTAGAAACGTGGTGGATAGATTTGGCAACAAAAACTATGTGAATTACCGGGTCGCACTTAGCACCTGAAAATGATAAATGGAAAAAATATTTAATTAAGTGTGTTCTTACTATGTATAAAAGCAGAACCTCCATAGTCTTGACACAGACAAGACAACCAGATAGTTACTTATAGTAACTCCATCTCCAACTCTCCCGCAGCCGTATGGATGATACATAAAAGTAACGTACACCATGTTTATAAGTGTAAGAAAGTGGTTGTGGTTGGTGCTGAGGAAGAGTTCCAACATAATAGGTGATCGTGGCCGTCCACTAGGGGGGATTGGAGGTCTGAGAAGCCATATAAGAGAAACAAAATTATTGAAACACGCATTTTTAAAGAAAACAAGTTAATTTCTACCATTATTAAACTAAGTAGCAAGTTAAAAGCTTGATGGTCCAACTCCAAGATTAAAAGTTGACAAGGAAGGCAGAATATATTACCAGGTGAAGGCAAAGGTGTGCGAGGTTTGCCGAAATAAGCACAAGCTCTTTATTTATCACAGTTAGCTCTTCTGCCATCAATAACAGGAGTTGGGTTGGCACAAGCTCTTTGCGCATATTTGGGATGGCGAAAAGTGACCTAACCAACCAAAACCAAAAGAAAATAATAAACATATTATGAGTAATAAATAAATAATAGCTAGCTAAAAGTATCATATATATATTATGAATTATAGAGAGTGAATGAAAAGAATACAGAAGGAAAATGGTGTGAGTGAGTGAGAGAGTACTGAAGAAGCCATAGCCCTTATCAGTGATAACAATGGCTTCAAAGTAAAGGCGGAGAGTAGGAGTTTGAGTCTCCCACGTCACAAATAGCTTTCTGTAGGTGCTGTCAACAATGTGAGCACCCGCTTCTTGATACTCATAAACCATTAAAAAAATGAAAGTAAGGTTACGGTTTTGGTGTCCGTTGGTTATTTAAATATTTGCATTAATTAATTTATTTTGCCTAAAGCATCAAATTACTTTCTTAACCTTTTTCCCAAATCGCTTTGATCAATTTTTCCGTTAACTTCATGTTTGTTTGTTGGAAATATCATTATTATAATTTATTGTTTATATCGATAAACGTTTCTTTCATTCAAATACATATATATATATATATATATATATATCATTGACTTAGTTGGTGAATTATATATAAAGGCATGAAAAACATGGTAGTTAATATTTGTTGTGGTTAAGTAGCTGACACACACAAAAGAATTTGCACTTTTTGATAGGAGAACAAAAATAATATTATAATTAATTTAACAAGGGTGGAAATCAGTTGATGTGATAATATTATTATTATTATTATATGAATTGAGGCAAACAACAATTAAGCTGGATCGTTGGATGTCCAATTTTTGGAAGCACTTCAAAGCAAGCCAAACACATCTTCATGAATTGAAAGTTTTTCTTTTTGGGTTTTGCTTTCTAACTCTGTACATAATTAGCAGTGACGGGGCTTAGTGAGGATTGAGGGGGCATGCCCTCCAAAGAAAAAAAGTAATATATTTATAAATTAAAAATTAAAAAAATATTAAAATTTTACCTATTATCCTCCTAAAATTTGAGTTTTTTTCTTGGGCCACCCAAAAATTCTTCCAAGCTCCGTCACTGATAATTAGGTTATGTATGAGGGTTGTAGGTTGAAGGTAAATATAAAAAATGTTTAAATAATTACGTAGTAGAAGCTGTGGATGTGATTAATGATTATAACACTTCGAAATGATTTTCAAAACAAAAACCTAAAAAACATATGGCACGTGCCATGCAAATAGCCTAAGAAAGGGGATAGAATAGCATACGCATGCATAAGCATTAGCGTCAGCGTCAACATCAACATTGGGCCTTCCTTCCGCCTCTTGACTCTTGAGCGTGCCATGCTAAATGCTAATTAATCCCTATATATAGCATCCTGAGCCTCCGCTTCTCCTCAACCTCACTACCACAATAATAATAATATAACTCTATGTCTCGCCACATGTACTTTCCGCGCCGGCGACCAACTCCCCGTAAGACTTCCGGCCACGAAAAGCAGCAGCCCTCCAATGCATTGCCACTCCCTCTCTATCTTACTAACGGAATCTTCTTCACCCTTTTCTTCTCCGTTGCGTATTTTCTCCTCCACAAATGGCGTGAGAAGATTCGTACTTCAAGTCCTCTTCATGTCTTGACTCTCTCCGAGATCTCTGCCTTGCTTTGCTTGCTCGCTTCTGTCATCTACCTTCTTGGCTTCTTCGGCATTGATTTCGTTCAGTCATTTATTTCCCATCCTCCTTCCCATGACGTTTGGTATGCCAATGACTGCAGCTCTGTCCCTCATCCTTCCAAACTGGTGTTAGATAACGATGCATCACCGTTTTTCATCGCACCATTGGCCGAGGAGGACGAAGAAATTGTCCAGTCAGTAGTATCCGGGGCTACTCCTTCTTACTCTCTCGAGTCAAAGCTTGGGGATTGTAAGAGAGCTGCAGCCATCAGACGCCAAGCCTTGCAAAGAAGGACACGAAGGTCTCTGGAGGGAATGCCTTTAGAAGGGTTTGATTACGAGTCAATATTGGGACTGTGTTGTGAGATGCCAGTAGGGTACGTGCAGATCCCAGTAGGGATAGCAGGGCCACTGTTGCTTGACGGGAAGGAGTATGCAGTGCCGATGGCGACTACCGAAGGGTGTCTGGTGGCCAGTACCAATAGAGGATGCAGAGCTATTTACATATCGGGAGGAGCCACTTCTGTTTTGTTAAAGGATGGAATGACCAGAGCACCTATTGTCAGGTTTAGCTCCGCCAAGAGAGCTGTTGAATTGAAGTTGTTCATGGAGGATCCACTCAATTACGACACTCTCGCGGCCAGTTTCAACAGGTTTATTAAATTAAATATTTAATCTCTTCTCTTGCTTTTTTCTTTATTGATTTCATTTTTTTCCTTGGTAAATATTCTTTTGAGGTTTTGAGCACTTGCAGTCTTCGATGGTGGTAGTCGAATGAAATGATGTACCTGGGAAAATAAAATTAACAAAAATTTAGCAGCCAAAGAGGTTGGCAAGCATATATTTTAGATTTTCTGCTCTCTTTATTGTTTTTTTGACTGAGCCCTGAGGTGTATGCCGGCTTTCATTTTCATAGATTTTCCTGCTGATGAATGATATCCTTTCGATGTTGATAGATTTTTTATTTATTTAGAATTATAGGAATTTGGTAAGATTTTCCCCCTTACTTTTCGCTATTTCCGTAAAAATATTATTCAAGAATTATAATAGATTATGATGCTATTTGATCTAACCGATTATTTTTGGACAAAGTAATTAGGTTTAAGCATGCACTCTCAAACTATACGTTATAATAGATATATACGTGTATATATATATATATACTGCAGATCAAGCAGATTTGGAAGACTACAAGGGATTAAATGTGCAATAGCAGGGAAGAACATGTACATGAGGTTCAGCTGCAGCACAGGGGATGCCATGGGCATGAACATGGTTTCCAAAGGCGTCCAAAATGTCCTTGAGTTCCTCCAAAACGATTTCCCTGACATGGATGTAATTGGCATCTCTGGTAATTAATTAAATCTGAACCTCTTTTTAATTTCTACAATTTTAATAATATAGATATCACGTTATGATGGATTTATGTGGTAGGAAACTTCTGTTCGGACAAGAAACCGGCAGCCGTGAACTGGATAGAAGGGCGCGGAAAGTCGGTAGTATGTGAGGCAATCATCAAGGAAGAGGTGGTGAAGAAGGTATTGAAAACAAACGTGGCTGCCTTGGCGGAGCTTAACATGCTTAAAAACCTAACAGGTTCAGCTGTGGCTGGGGCTCTAGGTGGCTTCAACGCCCATGCCAGCAATATAGTGTCAGCAATCTACATAGCCACTGGCCAGGATCCTGCTCAGAATGTGGAGAGCTCTCACTGCATCACTATGATGGAAGCTGTTAATGGCGGCAAGGACCTTCATATCTCTGTCACCATGCCCTCCATTGAGGTACTACTTAATTAAACACATTTCACTGATCATGAAAAGAGTACTTGTACCAACCCATTGAAAGACACCCTTGTTAGGCTTGTTTTGTATGCCGTGTAAGTGTAACGCGTATATATTAATATCGATAATAGAACCTTAGCATGCCAAGCGAGTAGAAGCCAAGATACATTGAAACTTTCAGTCTGCCCCATTCCAGTGAACACACTTTGACCCATTCTGTCACGTTCTTTCATCATTTAAAAGGTTATGAAAACAATGTTGGCTTTTTAGAACTTCACCTGAGGCTTTCTATCTTATTGATTACTGACTTGCCATTTTTAATATTTTTAATTAAATGACATCTCCAGGTTGGTACAGTTGGAGGTGGCACCCAACTAGCATCACAGTCAGCCTGCCTCAACTTACTTGGTGTGAAGGGTGCTAACAAAGAAAATCCTGGGTCGAATTCGAAGCTCTTGGCCAAAATTGTAGCTGGTTCAGTTCTGGCAGGGGAGCTTTCTCTCATGTCTGCACTTGCAGCTGGGCAGCTTGTGAAGAGCCACATGAAATACAACAGATCTAGCAAGGATGTCTCCAAAATTGCCCCCTAACTAATTAAGCTAGGGAGGTCATGCATTGAACTTTTCAATGTATAAAAATTAATAAGAAAAATAAATTAAACTAAAAGTTCAAATTGAAGGATATGACGGCCAGGTTAGAGGAGAAGCAGAAAAGAAGGCATGTCATGTGGGGTAAGGGAAGGATAAATCCATAAAGCATCCAAAGCCTGTCGCATATCACTTTTAAAAAATCAAAGCCATGTGAGGTCGGGTCTCTTCTCAAGATGTATAAAAGCCTGCCTGCAAATTGTGAACTGTGGTTGTGGATGAGAGTAACTGGCTGTACGTGTGGCATGGTCCAATGTGGCTTGTTTTTACTCCCTCGCTCGTAAAGCCACTTGTTGGCAGCACCAACGGATTAAACTTGGATATCTTATGTGTGTACTCTTAATTTAATTTTTTTTTTCTTAGAGATCCTTTGGTTTGTATTAGCGTGGAAATGTGGAAGGGCATCTTGTAATCAGATCTAGATCTGTTAGGAGGAGCTCTTTAAACTTGTGTGGAAGTCTGGAATTACCACAAACTCAATTAGCTGTTCATGATCGAATCTCATCGTTCCTCTTCCATCGTGTATCAATCTACTGCAACTACATAAGTCTACACTCGTTGCCCATGATACATCTATATTTTTATTGCATGCTTGTTTATGAGCGAAAGCGCTGCATAACTAAAAAGTTATGTAGATAGGGACAGGAACCGTATGACTCTGTGTTCCGGGTCCAAAGGAAAAGGGTGTGTTTCGTCCGTCTGTGGCCATGGTGATACTGAGAGCATTACGTTGAACTTAAAGAACCTCATGACACATGAATTAACGACACAAGAGAAGACCAGTTCTATTAATGACGTATGGGATGTATCGTGATTTCAAATGCAATTTCTATTGCACACACACATATATATACATGCACCCTCAAAACTAGATTTGTTATGTATATTTAATAAATGATAGATTCTCCAACATCCATTCCTGACATTGCATTGGGTTAATTTATATTCTACTAAATTTAATGGAGAAAAGAAAACAATTAAAGACCTTAGAAACTGTATAAAGAATATTTGAAAAATTAAAAATTATTCAACACATTGCTTAAAAATTATTAAACCATCTTTCAAGATGTTCTAATCTTTTCTTAACTTGTAAAATTAAGATGAACCATTCATTTTAATATTAATAGATAACTAATTTTATTCTCTCTTCATTTTTGTGATCACAGTAATAATTCAAGATTCAATATCTAATATAACTTATTACATAGATACTGTCATTCTCTTCAAGTTACCATCATACTCGTAAACCCTGTGATGGGGATATAGGAAGCCTTTCCACTTTCCCCCTGCATTATTCTTTACCCTTCCAACAAAAAACTTCAACATATATCTTCTCTTCGTCCTTGTTAAATTATTGTCACCTCAGTATGTCACCCATCAATAATTAATACTATCACATTTGCAAGTTCTACACTACTTAAAATCCACGACTAAAAAAATCTATACAGCTTTTCTAGACCGAGCCAAGAAAAAAGACAAATGACTGAGGGCATATGCCTTACATATCAAAGTGATCACTAAATGCTGATGATCACCCAGAAAAGCAAAAACCAGATAAATCGTCAAACAAGAGACTGCCACTTCAGCCATCCAAAATGTATAAAGCTAGATTAAAATAGCATCTCTCAAGCCAATTCAACCAAGAAAACATACAAACAAGAAGAGGCGCATAAAGTTTTATCTATAATTCCATCAGATGAATACATTCTAATATGAAGTTGTAAAACAAACTAAAACATCTTGCTAATCCTTTTTTTTTTTTTTCACCAATACAGCAAGTAAATACTCAATGGATCAATCACAAATAGATTCAACACTTCACTTTGTTCAGAGAAAGCTTTCTTTGTCCTTATGCATATTAAAATCGCTTAACCTAGCACATCCTACAGTGAAGACTCACTCTTAGCCTCCTGGGAACCTATCTCTTGCAAGTAATGTTCAGCTTCCAAGGCTGCCATGCACCCTACAATGCAAAAGAAAACAATTGACGGTTTTAGGTGTTCAGCAAGCAGATGAAACACAATCTATACATTTCAAAAGATGATCTTGCCTATTACGTTAATTGAAAAATATTGCATTCAGAATGTCAATCCAGACTACAGCCTACGAGGGTACAATGAAACAATGTTAGATACTATAGGATATAGTGACAATCAAATTATTGACAACAGCTTTTATATGCCTTATCAAAGAGACAACAGTTTTTTATGCCAGTAGACGAAAAGGAATATAAGAGAAAAATCATTTTTTTTTTTCATTTTGCTTTATTAACCACACATGTAATCCAACACCACAGAATCCTACCCTAAATGTTAGGGCATAGCCTGCTTTGGATATGATTCACCGCTCCAAATTATTGATATTATGTTCTCAAAATATGCAGATGATTTCAACTGTTTTACAATGAAGATTGTAAAATTCATTCAAATGATTTTCCCATGCCAAATTAAGTATTTCACATCTCAACTAAGCCAAATTGCTGAAACAAGCAGAGGTCACAGGTCAACAATACAAAAATGTCTCTTATGTTTGATATTAACATCCACAAGTTCAACAACCTTATATAGCTAGAAGAGGTCAATTCAAGTTTGAGCTCAACCAGCACAAAAATGATGATTATAATAAACGAGTGACGACTCAAACATGCAACAAAAGGAACAAAAAAGTCTGCTAGTTAAAAAACTAGTAAAGCCTAACATAGGTGTCTCACAACCATCTGAAGAGGGAGTTAGCTAATAACTTCAAGGAAAAACAAGTAGGCATTCTTTTCCTGCTATCATCACATCAAAGCAACTACATCCACTCACTGTTGCTTATCAGCAATGCCATAATGCTATTAGCTAATAATCTCGAACATGAAACAAAGAAAACAATAAAGTGCTCTGCTCATTATTTCAAGTTAACAGTATCTTAAAAGCTTTGGCAGATATCATTTAGGTCAAAGATAATGTGGTAATTCCAGTTTGACATATTTCTCACTTAAAAACTTATATCACATTCAAGTTGCGAAGTTGGTGCAAATCAAAATCGCCAATACTGTATTTTCTACATCTTGCTCTGAAGTAAGGGTTCTATCTTTACATACATGCAATATGGAAATCCTAAAGAAAGCTACCATACATAACACTGCTTAATCGCATAATAATTGGTAAGGATGCACAAAAGAAAGAACTATCTGTCAAATATAGAAGAAGGGAGAGAGATAACTGACCAGTGCCGGCAGCAGTAACAGCCTGCCTATACTTCTTGTCCTGAACATCGCCAGCAGCAAAAACGCCGCGCACACTGGTCTGGGTGGTTCCTGGCTTAGTGACAACATAACCATCTGAATCAAGCTCCAACTGGCCATCCAAGAACTTGGTTGCAGGCTCATGTCCAATGGCAAAGAACAGCCCAGATACCTGCAAATTAGAAACTTCACCAGTCACCACATTCTTCACCTTCAATCCACCCAGAACCCCCTTTTCTCCATGTCCATACGCCTCCTCCACAACAGAATTCCAAACGACGTCGATTTTAGGGTTCGTAAGTGCCCGGTTCTGCATAATCTTAGAAGCTCTAAAAGAATCTCTCCTGTGAATTATATAAACTTTGGAACCATACTTGGTCAAAAAGTTCGCTTCTTCCATCGCTGAATCTCCGCCGCCAATCACGGCCAAAGGTTTGTTCCGAAAAATGGGAGCTGCCCCATCACAAACCGCACATGCCGAAATGCCGCGATTCCAGAACCCTCCAGGCCCATCACCAGAACCAGGAAATTTCAACCTTTTGGCGACGGCACCGGTGGCGACGATCACGGAATCGGCTAAAACAGACTTGGAATCGGTAAAGACTTTAAAGGGGAAGGAGGAGAAATCGACTTTGTTGACGGTTTCGGTGAAGATCTGAGTGCCGAAGCGGAGAGACTGGTTGCGACAACGTTCCATCAAATCGCCGCCGAGTATGCCGTCAGGGAAACCGGGGAAGTTTTCAACGTCGGTGGTGGTGGTGAGTTGGCCACCAGGGGCGATGTCGTTGGCCATCCATCCCTCGAAAAGGATAGGCTTGAGCTCGGCGCGGGCGGCGTAGATGGCGGCGGTGTGGGCAGCAGGGCCGCTACCGATGATGCAAAGTCTGGTGTTAAGAGTGTCGTTCATGGTGGCGTTGGTGGTGGATGTCGATGATGAAGAAGAAGCGAGGGCAGCAGATGTTGTTGTAGTGGCAAGTCGAAGAAAGGTGCGTGCTTTACTGAGGAGAGGTTTGAGGTTAATAGGCCTCTTATAGAAGCTCATACTTAGACACGTCTTGCTTTTCTCTTCTCTTCTCTTTCGAGCTTTTGGGCGCGAAAACGCGTCCCGAACACCCTTCTAGAAACTTAGAATACTAAAGTTTCAATTGCCCAACACAACCTTATGGGAATTGTTTTCGAATTTGATTTCCTCTCGTGGGCAATCCGCATTGTAAAGGTTACACATTCCTTGCGTTCACAATGTTGCCCAAGCGAATATTGCTTATGCTTTGCTTTCATACAACTCCAGACTTTGATAGGATTGATGAGAACGAGAACGTCCCACAATTGACCTATGCTAAGAGAAATTAGTTCGTAAGACATTCCGCAACATACATCCTTGATCCTTCTATATCAATGACAAAAATGTGTCTTTTGTTGGGCTTGGCCCATTTCTTCATCAGAATGGCACATTGTCTGTCTGTCACACAAGCTTAGCAGGCCTTTCCTGGGTTTGTGTCAGCATCTATCAGAAAGGTAAACTGAACTATTTGGTTGTCTGGCCATTCTGGGCTGAGAAAAGCCCATCAGGGAAACTGAAAAGTGTAGGGGCTCCATCCATCCATCCATCCAAATCATAGAGATGGAAAAAGATAGTCTGTCTAACCCCGGGAAAATTAAATAACAGAAAAAGGCAGAGGCAAAATCATGGAAGGAGAGCTTGAAAACTTGTAAAAAGTCAGAGATATTATGGCACTTACTTCTAAAGTTTGAACAAAGAAAAAATATTTGTTTATTTGGCAGCTTTACTCGTTGTTTTGTTTTGATTAGTCAAATAATGACAATGTGTTAGGTGGTAATTCAAACTTTAGAATCTTCATTTCTACCTAATATGAACCTTCCCGAGATTGCCACCCCCACCCCCACCCATATCGGTGTCCACCACCAAGATCATTATTTTTCAGACAACTCCGGCGATGGGATTTATAATGAAGGTAGAAAGATGGATTGGCTCTCTCATTTCTGTCATTGTTTTTAATACACAGAAAAACTCATCATGCATATACATCATACAGAAGGAACCAAGCGGTGTCAAAAGCACATAAAATAAAATAAAATAAAATAAAAGCAATCTTAGAATCAAGCAAAGAAATCAAATTGGAAGAAACAAATTAAGGCAAGGGAAGGCAACACATATAACGTAGGCTAGGCTTGTTTTTCTATTTACAGTACAAAATTACTATGGAATACTAACAGTGTTCTAATATTCTATCTTTGACAGAGAGGTTTTTGATCCACAGAAATTGAAGACCGTTTGATAAACTCCAAGCAATCTGCAATTGCTTCCGAGTAGAAAGAATTGGAGCGTCCGAAAGATCTGAACCTGGCGTCTGTAACTCTTGGACCCTCCATTACTAAACTCCTCCTGCTGCTATTTCTCTTGATCATGCTACTTCTGTTCAACCCTTTCTTGAGCGAAAATCTCCACCTACTCAACAGCCTGAACAAGTATACGAACCTTGCGCGTAGCCCTTGAACCGAAAATCGTTTAGAGTTGAGCCTGAAGCCTCTGGTTCCGGCTCCATGGCATCTTCTTCCATTAACCCTGTTGTAGCTCATATGACTCATCATTGCTTAATTAGCTAGCTTACGTCTGACGTCCCTCTCCCTCTTGTGTGGGGGTTATATATATATATAACGCTGTCGTTGAAGGAGGACTTTTTGGAAGAAGGGTAAGGCTAGATAGTAGCTAAACCTCCTATCTCTATCTCTATCTCTACCTCTACTTTCAATGATATGGAAATGGAAGAAGAAAAGGAAACGAGTTGGAAATATAATGGTGGATTTGTAAATTTTATTTTGCGAGGAATGATGAACGTGGATACGCATTTCTTCATTAATTTCGGTGTGATTAATGTAATTTGAAAAAAAGTTTCGCAATAATTGTAATGGTGGGACCCTAGGGGAGGGGACAAGAGAAAAGCAATTGCTACTTGCTTGTGTTTCTTTTCAAATTAGGTGACTAAAGCAGCCTTATAAACAAAGACCCAGTTGGTACCTAAGAACGATTTTCTGGTGATAAACGAGTAATTACTAGTAGATAAAGCATTTTCAATGCATAAAGGAGCAAAAGTTCTCTAACTCGAAGTCTAACAAAGTTTGACTTGAGGCCAAACAAATGCCTTTTTCTTTTTTCCTGGGGGGTGTGGGTAATGGTGTTCTTGATCTGTATTCCATTAGAAATATATATAGAAATAGAAATAGATATTTTATGTTTAGTAGGATAGCATAGCATAGTTTTTTGTCTGTCCTGCAATATCTGATAACAACAACAAAAGAAAAGACAATGATGATCACCTACCCCTCCATGTTATGTTCTTGTCACAAGGTCACAACTACCAGATCATGGTCACCATTTGTTAAGACATATATATATATGAAACCGCAATAAAGTTCTTCAACTTCTAAATTGATCGAAGAAATTAAGAGGGTAGGGCGGATGGTCACTTTGACATTAGTTTCCAATTTAAGTGAACAACAAGTATTATTAAAACTTTACTAAACTATTTACCCATCACATTCATATGCAGTTTTGGGTAACATATATAATATGAAGCCTCTGCATTGGTCGGCAACGTTGGTTATCCAACCTTTTATGTTGTTTTTTTCCTTGGTAATATATAAATGTTTGTTCATCAAAAGGAAAGTAGGTAGGCAGCACATCATGCTGGAAACTCATGGTGCACTTTCACTGTTGCACACTCGACACCATGTTTTTTTCCATGAAATTCCGTCTCTCAAACTATGTTGACTTCATCCATCCACATGTATATTTTCCTTCAAAACCCTGAAATCTGGCAACTTCCCAGGGCTGCTGGTGTCGGGAAATCAATGAACTAATTACTATTGAAAGCGTACAAGTTAGCAGCACTTGTTTGTTGTTACACATACATTTGCTATTCATCTACTCTGGATTTCTCTGGATGGTTAACTAGATTTTCATTATATGATTTGTGGCAATATAAAGAAGCTCCAAGTGGCAATGAATTGAGACAGATTATTAGGTATTTACCAGACTTGGCTTGGCTACCGTGATTTCATTTTGAAGCAGACACTTGAAGTAGTTTGTTTTGGCTTCAACTTGACTGTTAAAACGGTTAAATAAACATAAACCCAGTAATTTTATAAATCAACATTGACCTCCCCTTATTTAACAGCCGTTGACTATTTTAGAGCTACCCTTGTCTTTTACAAGATTTTATCTGCCCCTTTGGGTTTGTTAAAAAAAAAAATTAAAGATTTGATTTCTGAAAACTAAGGGTGTTTGGGTTCATGTGATTGATCATTGAAGGTTTGGCCGGTCAATGCAGGGAGGTTTGCAAAAACTCTAAGGGTGTGAAGGTAATTTTCATAGCAGTTACCATGTGGTATGGGGAGTGGGAAGAAGTGGAGAATAGAAAGAAAATGTAAGGGAAGGAAAAGTTGTTAAAGCGTAATTGTTTGTGAAATTGCGGTGAATGGAAAAGCTATCAGCTCAGCTGGAGGTGGAGGTTGGTTTGGCTTCTGCATTTGGAAATGACTTTGAAACAATTAGTTCAGTTTAGTATTATTATTATTATTATTATTTTTTATAAATAATAAGAAAGTAAAATTCATTCAGTCCTAAGTAGTAGCATCATAACTAAACAAACAACACAAATTACTTTTGAGTTGAGGTATGTCGTTAGAAGCCGCAGATACTCTACCACCACGGCCTGATGAATCAACCACCACCAACGGAAAGCCATCCCCTTCCTCACCCCCACCTCAAATTCCCCTCTCATGGCCTGCTGACGCCAATCTCACCCTTGATTGGATCCACCATCTCATGTCCACCTTCGATTGGTCTTCCAGAAATCTCCCCCCTTCCGATTTTCCTTCTGTCTTTCCGGTTCATGTGCTTGACTCTTTGGTTCTCACGGCTTCCAAGATCCTCCATAAAGAGCCCAATTGTGTTAAAATCGATTCTCTTCAACCCGATTCAACCGTTGTAGTTGTGGGTGATGTTCACGGTCAGTTGCATGACCTGCTTTTTCTCCTCAATGATACTGCCTTTCCTTCTGAAAATCGTCTCTTTGTCTTCAATGGTGATTATGTGGACAGAGGTGCTTGGGGTCTTGAAACCTTTTTGCTATTGTTAGCCTGGAAGGTATATACTCAGATATTCATTTTTTTTTTTTTTTATATATAATTTTTATTCTTAATTCAATCACAAGTATGCATAATATTTCAGTTGATACTTGCACTTATATTATAGCTTCAGAAATGCACAAAATTTGAATTAGTAAATTCAAATACTCCCATTTAGGCTTCAGCCAATCTTAACATGTATGTACATCTCAGCTGCACCAGACATTGTGAAGAAAGATGGCAATCTTAACATAGAGACGCATAGGAAATATATAAAAAATTCTGTTTCATTTCATTAACAATATCACTTGGCTAAGTTATGTGATTTTCAAGGTAGGATTGCCTTTATTCTGATACCTTTCTCCTTGTGGTTTTGCAACTTGTTTTAATACGTTTTTGCTTGACTTGGAGAGGTAAATGGTCAGTTGGGAAACTTATTGGATTGATCAATAATATACAAAATTTCCTTAAAAAAATGTTTCTTCCTATATACTTTCAAATGCCGAATCGATTTTTGTACTTTATTTCATGATCCAGAAATAAATTTTGACACTTTATTTTTCTTAAGGTTTTTTTGCCACATAGGGTATATCTCCTCCGTGGAAATCATGAATCCAAATACTGTACATCCGTATATGGCTTTGAGAAGGAAGTTTTGACAAAGTATGGTGATAAAGGTAAACATGTGTACCGGAAATGTTTGGGATGCTTTGAAGGGCTTCCTTTGGCCTCGGTAATAGCTGGACACGTATATACAGCTCATGGAGGACTTTTCCGCTGTGTTTCTATTACTCCATCTAAGAGATCAAAAGGAAAGAAGAATCGTAGGATAACTATGAATCCTGAAGCCATCCCTTTATCTCTGGGTTCTTTTGATGAATTATCTAAGGCCCGGAGATCAGTTCTTGATCCGCCATGGGAAGGTTTGAACTTAATTCCTGGTGATGTACTGTGGTCTGATCCATCGATGAAACCTGGACTTTCTCCAAATAAGGAGAGAGGCATTGGACTATTGTGGGGTCCTGATTGCACGGAAGAGTTCTTGAAAAAATTCGAGTTAAAGGTGACAACAATTTCTAATTTTTCTTTCAAAGTTGATATTTTTGTATTTTTTACCTCTCAACTCTAGCATGGAGTTCTGAAATTTTGACTTGTAATCTGGAGCTTCTTAATGACAAATTTGTTGTAAAATTGAAGAAACTTAATCAATCTTGCCAATTGAATTGTGTAAGAAGAGAATGTACTGTCTTTTTAATGTTGTAACATATGAAGATGAACATTCTTTTGTCTGCCTGCACCACATGGTTAAATGAAGATACTTTAACATTATTACCATTATTATTCATATATAGTTTCTCTAAGAGTCTTACTAATAAATAATTTAGCTGGTACGCTGATTATTTTTACCTTGATCTTTCCAGTTTAATCAACTTCATACTTATTATTATCTAGATTATGTGCCTTTTCTGTTAATCTAGTTTAAGTTCTTCTAGAGTGTAGCTCACTTATTCAACTGAGGCATTAAATTTGTGATCTATTGTGCAATAAAAATTGTGGCTTTCTCTTAAACTGGTTGTTGACAAATTACTTCTGAAAACTAAGCTGCCAATGTCCTAAAGAAATACATTTTGAACAAGATATAGGCAGTGGTTTAGCTGAATATTAGTTAGATTCATTATAATTACCAGGATGTCTGGAGTTGATTCGAGCCTTAGCTTTAGATGGCATACATTATCTAAACCTGTTTTAAGTATAGTCGAAAGCAGATATTCTGGTTCCTGATCCTTGTGTATGTGGATTGTACATCTTGCTTCCTTGGGTATTATAAAAGCATGATATGTGTGTTTTAGTTACAAGTCTTACTTTTTCAAGCTTACCTTTTAAAATTAGATTCATGGATGCAAGTTACTTTGATGATTTATCAACAGAAAACAGTCAATTGCTTCTTGTATTTTTCTTGCTTTGATGCATAAACTAGTTTGTAAGAGGTAAATGGACT
Organism: Bursera cuneata; assembly: GCA_026212285.1. Lineage (NCBI taxonomy): Eukaryota > Viridiplantae > Streptophyta > Magnoliopsida > Sapindales > Burseraceae > Bursera > Bursera cuneata. The sequence goes on from JANLJB010031203.1 coordinate 36,660, forward strand.
TGGGTTTCAAAAGGGGAGCAAGATTTGGGAGCTGTCAATTGCTTATCTTTATTGTAATTAAATTTATGTAGTTTCTTTTGCATTCTCTTGACCGCAAATTTTTTTCAATTTGTTAATTATTCTGATCTATTTAAGTAATGTTAAAAGGTTTGTTGATGTTTAGAGTGGCAAACTTTTAGTTCTAATATGCAGTGCCTTCTTCTTGTCTCAGTTAATTATCAGATCACATGAAGGTCCAGATGCAAGGGAAAAAAGGCCTGGTTTAGCAGGAATGGATAATGGGTACACCGTAGATCATGAAGTAGAATCAGGGAAATTGATTACTCTGTTTAGTGCTCCAGACTACCCACAATTTCAGGTCTGTACATTATCTTATTTTTAGTATCATTCCTGTCAAATTGAATACTTCATGCTTATGCACAAATTTCTTTAAAAACTGTAAATAATTCTGTCTTCCCTTTGGGATTCCCCTTGAGATTTTTTTTTCTTATAACCAAGGAAGCACTTTGAGAAATTCAAGATTTTATTGGGCTTTGTATGGAAGTGAAACCCTTGCACTTGGTTATAAGGGCTTTGGGCAAGGATTGTCTGCTGGAAGCTTTCCACATGTAAGATTTTCAGATGTTGCTCGTCAGATTGAAGGGTTGAGCTCTAATTGACACATGTTCCTCCTTTCAGTATAGCCATAGAAAAAGATTAATTCACTTGAGATTCTAATAGTTGGCCGAATATATGCCTATGATAATGGGCTATAGATACCTTGCACGCTGATTGTCTAGGTTTATCTTGTGCCTCCATAACACAAGGTCCATTATTGATGGGTGGACGAGGCTTGAATGTGTGTGTGGTTGATTCACAATCTATTGCCTTGATCCATTTGGTTACATCAGCCTCTACCCCTCTGCAGGTTTCAGTCTCTACCTATGATCAGGGAGTGGAATAAAGTGACCTGGTTTGGAAGCAGGATCCAATGATAAAATTAAGCCACATAGGCAGATTATGGGGTAGCTTGAGGACCTCAATTTGGTGGGAGGCTTATATTGTGGTTGATGTACTAGCCCCACCTTAAGGACAGCATATACTGCCTTGACCTTTCTAGGTTCCCTGAGGGTACTTTGCCTTTTTCGGGGTCAAGTTGAGATCAGTTTATATTGCAATGTTGATGAGCTTTTGTCTTTGTGTCTGATTTTATATTATGTGAATAATATGTTAGCCTGATCTCTAATGTGTGTGCATGTGATTTTTTTTCTCCATTTCTCATTGTATTTGAAATTTTTTGACCATAATTGATTTATCAAAGACAGATTAAACCTATGGGTTATTTACAAGGTTCATATGGGTAAAAATTCCTGATATTGTGGATTATGTGAAAGGCAGGCATGAGTTTCTGAAACTGATTCTTTATGTTAAGTAATATTCTTCTTTCGGAGGAAAGTAACAGCAATATGTATTCTACTAATTACCAATAATTGGTCAAAATCTAATGTTGCTCTCAATCTGGTGCCAGTGGACTTTAATCACTATTTCTGTTTGGTGTTTCTTGGTAGCTACAACACACTACTTTTGAATACAAAAGAGCAAACCTTACTGGGGGATATGGATTTCCATGCTTTGTCGTTCTTGTGCTTGTATTCTTTGAGCTAAGCACCCTTCTTGTTTGTGGCTTGCTTGACAATTCATTTGTCCATCATGCAGGCAACCGAGGATAGGTACAAAAACAAAGGGGCATATATTGTTTTGAGGCCCCCTAGTTTTGATAATCCAGAATTTCATAGTTTTGAAGCGGTAACACCAAGACCACAGGTATGGGACTATACTAATCTATTCATCAAGAAAAACAGGGATAACCTAGATTTTACTTTATGATGGCACCATCTAACTATTGATAAAACTGACAAGGTCTGACAATAAGTGGGGGAGCCCATGGTTACCAAGTATTTGTTAGTTTTACGGGATTAGTAATCTAACCTGAACTGTGCCATAATTGGGACGTTATGTTTTTACATAAATTATGTGATTAATACAGCATAAACTCTGATGCAGGTTAACCCCTACTATGATTTTGAAGATGTAATTGATTCTGATGAAGAGTTGGACTTGGCATCAATGGTGACGGCTACATAAAGTTTCAATTTGTTTCTTTGTTTGGGTATGAAATTTGTAAAATGATATAAGTTGAATATTTGTTCTCATGTTGCTTTTTTGTTGGGTGCATATTTTCTTGGAGGGGTATCTCTATTTTGTTTCCCCTGATAACTGCTTCTATCATACAGAGAATTGTCCATACAGGGCAGTGTCACATTTTTGGTTATCTATTAATTGTTATAACAAAACAGTTTCGGTGTACGACATGGATTCTGTAGGTAGTGGTAAGTCCTACCACGGTTTTGCTTATTACTTGAAATGGTTGTCTGGATATGCAAGTTTCATTTTCCTCTCCAACTGGTTGTCAGTGGCCCATGCCTGGCTGTCGCCTCTTTGTGCTTTCTATGTATTGCTTTAAATTAGTCTATGCTGACTGTTTTCGACCAACAAAACAAGAGTGCCTGTGAATGTTCCTTGCAGGCAGGTCTACCGTTGAAGCCATTTCGGATAATACCAAATATCTACGGAATACAAAAATTTCTTCCCTCCTATCTTTTGTCTTTGAAACTCTTCCTCGTTTAATTTCACTCTCAACAAATAAAAATATGTTGCTGCCAGTTTGATTAATGATCCACATCTAACGCAAGTTAAAATATCAAGCAAGAGCTAAGAAGTGCGGTAAACGAATTTAAAGCAGGCAAGGTTACTACACCGAGGAAATTAAGAGTAGCGAGTAAGCTATCTAAAATGAGAATGAAAGGGCTGCACTAACTACTATGAGTATCAATCATCTCCAGACTAAGTTAAACCTAGTGAAAATCAGGTACACATGGGCTACGACTGAATTTGGACACATCCCAGAAAACTACTACTAGTCAGATTGCTCCAACGGGACACGAACAAACAATTGCCCGTGCAGTGTGACCACAGCTGATGTTTGATGAGGGTCAATTCTTGCCGGTAAGCTCACAACCTGGCATCAAAAGACGAAATTGTAGCAACATGACTCCAGGAATATTTAAAAAAATAATATTAATAAAAAAGGAAGAACAGAACAGGACAAAACAAAGATATTACCAAATTGCTATAAGAATCAAAGATTCCACCAAAAAGGGGATTTTACCTTCAAATATTGGTCAGAACTACAAAATCCTCGTGTTTTAATGATCTTAAGATCTAAAAAAGTAAACTCAGTGGACGATAAAGTCATTTTATAAGGCATAAATCGCTCCAGCCAAAACAAAGCAATTTCACTTGCATAGCACACCTATCCACTAGAACTCAAAATGTTCTCAAAATTGTTGATGAGTGCCTTACTAAATCTTTGTGAAAAAGATACAAACCTTTTTGAAGGGCGTGACACCCCAAGGGTTAACTGGATGCTCAGGTTCACCACTTATAACCAGGCGTCCAGCAGGATCTGATTGAACACGCACCTGATACGACAAAAAAGATATGAAATACATTTAAAAAAAAATAATTTTAGAGAGAAACAATCAATTTTTATCAAGAAAGAAACGTATTAGAATGAAAATGAACTAGTCCACGAGAATACACGAGAAAGCAAAAGACATCCAAAGACAACAAGAATGACCCTGTTGTCAAAAAACATGGCTTCCCAATCTGCATCAGTTAAAAAGAAGTGTAGTCCTGGGATCATGTAGTCCCCAACAAACTGAAAAACGAAACATCTCTTCAAATACTACAATTCTCCCCTGTACCACTAAAAATTATATTTATTTCTTTCTATCCATAACATCCAAAAACTTCAAAGCTGTAGGGCAAAGAAAGAAAAAAAAAATGACAATACTTTCTGAATCCAATTTGCACATAATACACCAATTACAGAAAGATTCAGAATGTGTCTTTTTCTTCCCCTGACAAAATGTCACTGGTGCTTTAACATTCAAATTGTCCTAATAAAAAAAGTTCCAATTTTGGTAGGATCTGTAGTCTTCCCAATCTTCACCAAAACAAAATGAGTTGAAGAACCGACAATCAGCCATTCAAGAAAAGACTTAAATGAGAAATTCCTGAATCAAGACTCCACACTCTGCAATCCCTCCTATTTACATCGTACATATATAGCATAGAAGATGACTATCTGCCTATCATTCAGGTTACTAACAAAATTAAATCTCCAACCTGCCAGGGAAGAAGCTGCATCCAGAATTCCTAATGGCTACATTTTCAAAAGAAGAGAGGCAATGAAGATGGGGTAATAACACTCAAAGAGGGAAGTATCCCACCCACAAGTCTTCCCAAGATCTTATGAACTCCATAACGCTATCTTAAACAGCAAAACAAGGAATATTGAAAAATAAACTTCCAAGAGCTTCTACTTGATCTCTAACTATAACCTTCGCCATACCACCCATTTGCTGGAGTACTGTATTTGCTTCTAATAACCCCAAGAAGAGTTTTCCTTTCCATAGCAAATCTTCATAAATCGAATATTAAAGTTTCCTTCCACCAAAGGAGTAGCCCACGTCTTAGTTTCTGTGTCTCAGAATTTATAATGAATTTTCTTATTTCAATTATGCTGTAGGCTTCACCTAATACTTCCAGAAACAAAATGCTTTGTCAAAAATTAAACTGAACGAGTCTTGCGCTCAACAGCTAACCTAGCAAAACATAGCTGTTTTGGGCAATCCTGGCTTCATCAAGCAATATGGTATAGAAACCATTAATACAAAGATCTCTCCAGAACTTTTACAACTCTGCTTGTTAGTAGTTAGGAGGATAATCTTGCACTGCCCCCCCCCAAAAAAAAAAAAAAAAAAAAAAAAGAAGTTGACCACCACCTAAAACATTGCTGTCTAAGTATCTGCCAATTACCTAGTTAACCTTGAGTCTCACCTGGTAACCACCAAACTAGTCCTTAAGGCAGAAACCTGAGGTATCTATGTGATATCAAGATTGCAAAAAAACATCGAAACAATATCTCGATAAGGTTGCCATAAAATTACAATGATAGTAAAAGAATAGAAAAGAAGATAAAAATGGTTTCACAGGGAGACACACTTACCTCCTCGCGAAGAAGACCGGGTACTAGTGCATAGACCTCAAAACAATCTTTCTGTGACATTAAGATTACTTCAATTAGAACTTTAAAACACAGAAACGTATATTTCCTAGGCCTCAATCAAGAGCATTGTGAACTTACAGTTTTCTGTACATTGATTTTCACCCAATCAGCCGGTTGCCCAATATCAACTACTGCTACATCCAATCTAGCAATCAAAAAAAGGGACGCAAGTTGAAGCCAATAAATTCACCCAATTCTGCCACAGCTTATCCAGGTAGCAATAATGACTCCTCCAACAAAATAATCCAAATATTCATAGGCAAAGCCAATAGATAGTATAGCTGAATCTTAACTGTGGTTTTGATGGTTTAGAGCGTGCAGCTTTGACAGCATGTTCCATGAAAGATGGTTTTTTACGTTTAAGTAAACCTGGTTCAATGAAATTCAAAATAAGACATTGTTTGTCAATTATAACGCTTCAAGGATGATAATTCTATCGGAAGTCTGGAAGCCATACCGAGGCTTTTAAGCTGCTTTTCACGCTTTTGCAGAGACAGAGAATTCTTATCCTACATATAAGAAATTATTGGCAATACCATAATATGATGAAAAGAATACATGTATGGCAAAGTAAAAAAGTATAACTCCTCAAGAGTTGAAATCACCAGACCTTAATTATAGGGTCACTAACTTCACCATTACCAAGAACACGTTGTGAGTGCCAACCCTGCATGGCACGTGCAGCAGCATCTCTCCGTGCTCTGCCTGATCCTGAAGCCTAATTACCACAATCATGCATAAATAATCTTGAAAAGAGCCAATAATTGAGATAGATAAAAACAGCACTCAGAATCTCGAGTGATCCTAAAGGTTTATTTACCCGAACAATTGGCTCTATAACGTTAAGAAGTTAAAAACAGCTTAAGTATCAAAGTTGTTATCATTCATTATTTTGTAATTTCAAGATCAGATTGTCTATGAAAGTAGGGTAACTGAGTTAAATAATTCTGGAACACTTGCATTTCAGCCAGTTGGAATTCACACTTGGCTGATATATTTCATTCTTTTGAAAGTAATTTTAATTGTAACCAGTACCATTCAAACAGTTCTTTACCAGAATAGTTTGGATATATTCTGAACACAATTATTGACTCATTCCTATAACATTCTTCTATTATAATCCCCTCATTGTAGATATAACTTCCACAGCTGAGTTTGAATTAACGATGGTCGTGCCTGAGATTGGCCAACAAGAAAAATTAACAACCCAAAAGCGGAATATCTTTCCCAGGGAATTGATATAAAGAAATCCACTTTTCCATAGACTCTAATCAGTTTCCATGAGCTAAATGAAAACAAGAAAAATATCAGATGGTTTACCTGGTTATCAATATTCATTGGCTCTGTGTGGGAAGCAACAGATAAACTAATCTCACCACCACATGTCTTATGCCTCTCATAATCAAGAAGTGCCTAAAGAAACACAAAAACACTTGATAAATTAAGTATATTGAGCTAAACAAGATATTTGCATATGTAGCAGCTAAAAGATGTCAAATAAGCAATAAAGAACACGTTGGTCAGAACACTTTGGCCCAAACCAACTCCACAAAATTAAGAAAAGAAGAAGGCTAGACCTTAAAGGCTGCCAGACCGAAAATGTTACGTCACAAGGGTAAGCTGGTCTACTTGTTATGCCAGGTCAATCCCAACTCCAATATGTACAAATGAATGTCCCAAGAATAATCATCTACTCTATCCATATGTGAGACAAGGAGTTGTACTAAGTCATAAGAGTCTGGATGGTTTAGACCATGACCTCACAGCACATAGTGAAAGCGACTGTTCGGTCAGTTCTACACTGAAGAAAATTGAGCCAGAAAGCATCTAAAAGACCTAAGTAATCCTCAGGATTCTGGATAAAGATAAACAGTTAGCCAGAGGATTGGCAACCACAAAAGACACAATTATCCTTTGATGTAAATTGAGAGAGAGAGAGAGAGAGAGAGAGA